>JAOTBA010000009.1:3670071-3688317 GCA_025629845.1 Erythroxylum squamatum | reverse complement strand
TTCCCATACATCTCTATGTATATGTATATTACTTACAAAAGAATCTTGGTACCTTTTGACTAGATATATAATGCTCATACAAATAAAACCAAACTCTTTTGCTTCATTAGTAATATATATTTTCATTACAAAACTGTAACTAAAAGAAAATTAAGTTACATGTAAATACACTTGCTTTCCAGGGCACTATATTTACATAACTCCAGCAGTAATATACAATCCGTGTACTTGAGGGTATTGAGAATTTTATTAGATAGAAAACTTGCTTAACAAGTTTTTGGTGCCATTCCTAGGGATTTTTGAATTAGGACAATTTGAATTCCTTTGATTTAAGGAATTGTTACCCTCTCTTGTGATTGCGTACCCAATCATAAGAAATTAAAAAATAAAAAAAAAGAGAGAGAGTTGGACATAAAGTAGAAGACACCTCAATCTACAATCACAAAGCAACAATAAGGAATTCGAAGAGTTAAGCGCTAAGAAGAGATAGAGAGGGCACTGATGGAGGAAATACATCACAGAGAGTAAATGACCTTTATGTACTTCATGAAGCCAGGGTTCAATGCCTATCATCAAGGAATTATATGACCACCATTGCAAGTGACACACGATTTGTTTGAAGAGATGGAAAACAATAGTTTCCTTTGGACATCTGAATAAAGTAAACAATAGTCAACCCTCTAGGATCCAAATTAAATGATTGTTGCAAAGTTAGTAACAACGTGACAACCTCACCAAGCAATTGAATAGCATGGCAACCTCCTTTTTCTCTCCATTCAAAGCAATTCAACAAGGACGTAAGTTACGCAAACAAGAGAGCCATATCACAACTAATTGCTTCTTAGTGAAAAATAACAACATGTAATAATTCAACTTCAATGGGGCAAAATTTGGTCAGGGAAGAATAGTCCTTATTTGAACACAGACAATCTTGGGTGGTAGAACCACCCAGATTTGTTTTGGCCTAACAATGTGTGGATTCAAATGGGAACTCAAGGCCTACTCTATTTTAACAAGGCAAGTCTAATTTGTGGGATTCAAAATTGGACAAGCTCACGAGTGTAGAAGGGAGCAAGTAGTGGAAGATCATGCCTCTTATATTCACAACCTAATGGTTCAAATAGGCTAGCTTGCCACTGAATTCTCTACAAGAAGTATGGGAAGCCTTATGAGCAACATAAGGATAAATCCAAGAGAGAAATTTAAGGTTATCACATATAGGAGTGGGGAAGAGTTAGAAGAACCAGCAGAAAAATAAGATAAATCCCACCTTGTAGAGGACTAATAGAAGAAGAAAAAGGATGAAGAAAAGAATAAGGACCCTTTCTATATCCTTCATCCGCCTTACCCACTGAAAATACCACTCCCACAAAGACTTCAAAAGAATAAATTGGATATACAATTTGCAAAGTTATTAAAAAAGTTGAAGAAATTACAAATTACCTTGCCCTTTGTGGAAGCTTTAAAGAGCATAACTATGTACGTAAAGTTTCTCAAAGACATATTATCAAACAAGCGAACTTGGGATGATAATCAAACGGTAATCATGATGGAAAGTTGTAGCTCCATAATTACCAACTACATGCCCTCACAGTTGAAAGATCCAGGGAGTTTTATTATACCCTCTATAGTTGGTAATTTAGAGCTTTCTAATTGCTTATGTGACTTAGGCACAAGTTTATACCTTATGCCTTTGTCAATTTTTAGGAAATTAGGGCTAGGAGATGTGAAGTCAACTTTTATTATTATTCAATTGGTGGATCAATCAATAAAGAAATAATTTGGTATGGTGGAGGATGTGCCTGGAAAAGTAGACAAGTTTATCATTCGAGTGGATTTTGTTGTTTTAGACTTTGAAGAGGATCGAAACTATCTGCTAATTCTTAGTATACCATTTTTGAAAAGCGAGCTAGCTTTGGTAGATGTCAATGAAGAGAACTTTACCCTTAGAAAAAAACCTAGGATCCTAAACTACTATTTAAGAACATGAAATACACAAGAAAATGCAGCAGCCATTAAATCAAAGTGGGATATCAAAAACAACATCAAGAAATTCTAGCTTTCTAGATCAAGGAGAAAATAGAGTTTTCATTCTTTTTCCCTTATGTCCTTAAGTATTGATGTGTAATTGGATTTCCAAGATGTTAAAAATGTTTTTAATTTTCTAAATTTCAAATTAGGGCTTATTCCAAATTTATTTTGCAACTTTGATTATTATTGATTCAATACATATTTTGGTGTTGTGATAATTGTGTATGTTCATACTTTGACAACAGACCGAGAGAGTGAGTCAAAATTTAATAAGTAATGCAATTATCAATTGGCGATCATTCAAAGAGAGATCTTGTTTGAGAACTTGATCATCCAATAGATAACTTCAGATCTAATTGAATGTTAGAAAATTTAGTAAATCGAGAGGTTGCAAATTCTGAAATTTTTTTTCAATTAAGGTTAATTAATTACATTTAATTGATTAGGTATTGAGAGAGATTAATTAATCCCTTAGGAAATCTAGGATCAACATATAATTGGATTAATAATAGTGAAGGGAACAAAATAATCAAAGAATAAGTCTAAAGCTTTCGTCCTTAATTAAACCCTAAATTAATTGGTAGCTTCCTTCTCATTTGATTTAATTGCCTTGTTTTATTATTCTACTTTAAAATTTTATTCAAATCAATTTTGTGTTACCTTAAACAAAGTTAAGTTCAAATGTTATGCTATTGTATAATCCTTGTAGGAACTATAACTTTCGGTACTACAATATGCGATTCGTATACTTATGGTATTGACAATTTATTAGATATAAAACTTGCTCAACAGGTATAATGGAAAAGTAAAAATTTTACAATTTTCTAATCAGATCTTAATAATTGAATAAATTAAAAGATATGAATCATAAAATAAGGGAATCACACATAATTCGAAATTACTGCTGAAACCTTTTCTAAAATCTCTTTGAAGAGTCAACAACAAGATGTTCAAGTGTCTAGCCTATAATGGTATCCGCATAGCAGGGAAAAAGAAACATAATTTTGAGAGGAATAAGCAGGAGTGCTAACTTCATTATGCTTATTTCCTATTAATAGAAAAAAAAAGCATTAGGGTTTTATTTTTATTAAAATTAAGTCTCATATTTAATTCCTGAAATTTCTCAAAGTTACTAATTAAGTACACCTTAATTGAAATTAATTTTTTTCTTAACTTCTCTTTATGTGTGATTGAGTTGGTTCTTCATATATCAAAGATTATAAATTATAATTAGAATTCATAATTAGAATTAGATAAACTAAAAATCCTTTTAATTTGTCTTCAATTATTTAATTAAACAATTTATAATCATATATCATCATTGATGTTTAGCAACAAGTCATCACCACCCAATTATTAGGATTGTCAAAGTAGGTCGACTTAACCTGTAGATGTATGTTTATGATAAATAATTTAATCCTTTCGTCATCCAATGTTTCAATTGGACATAGAATATGGATATAATGTCAATTTTTTTAATACAGTCATGTTCGATCTTGCTAATTAGTAGCTGATTTATAACTGATATTTGAAATTACCTTTTTAACTATCAGTTCACTCTTATCTAGAGAATTCCTTAAATGACTACTAATCAAGAACAGTAGAACATTCTCTCTAATTACTTTAAAGTGACAAGTTCTTTACTGACTTACTTAAATATCTTTGTATGATTCTTACTGTATCCAAGCATTGCTCATTAAGATACCATAAATAGGATAGGTTATAAATAACATAAAAACAAAATAATTCCCACATAAGATACTTTGAAAATCTCAAGTTTAAGGATCAATTATATAACCATCATAATGATAAAATCTATAGCTACATAACTAATATTTCATTTGGTATCCTTATAATCGAGTCAGTTTAGTGAACTTTTCTCTAATAAGCACCCACATGTTTATTTAAGTATTTTTCGTATTTTAAGTTATGAGATCAATTACTTTCTTCATAAGAAAGAAAAATAACTTATGCTAGTTTTACTGTTTCATCAATATCTTATCTTAATAAAACTACAACTAGGAATAATATAGAAGTCCAAATTGAATCTCATAATTATAATCTCATCATAATTTCAACTGTACAGTAATTATTTCATGGATTTTATCTTTAATATTAAAACATTAAATGTACTTAACAAAATGCATAAAGAGATAAAAAATGCCTTTATTGATTAAAATAATAATGTTGTATGTAAAATTGAAACCAACCAATTGGCTATAATATCATAAATTAATTCATATAGCTCTTACATGGAATCTGTTATTGTAAAGTGGGATTATCCCTGACAATAAAGGTACACGATGGTTGGAATCACTTGATGATGATTTGCACATCTGTTTGCGGTCACACATATAGTTTCCAATACGTTTAGCTTAAATTGTAATTGATATAAGGTTTACAGCTTGTGATGTTCTATATACTTAGGGCTACATTTTTTTTAGGAGTTTAACAAAAACTTCTTCAAAAAAATTTCTACAAACAAATAACTCTAAGCTAAGTTACAACTCTTATGAAAGGATACATCCCTTTTGGTATTTAAAGAATACATGAGGATGAATGATTTAACCTTATTTAAATTAGCATTTAACAGTTCAGTGTATACAATCTTAAAAGAGAGAAATGCAGAATATTCAAGGATCAAGTAAAGTCATATATTAAGCTCTACCAGCAAGTGCTTAATTGGATTTGAGAAATCGTTATTGCCAGAGGATTCCCTTACAAGTTGGTATAACAATGGAAAAGAACTGGAATACTTAGAGATCGATTCTTGTTCTTGTTTCTGTTAAAGGTCTTGATCCATTGACAGTTAAAGGCCTTGATCCAGTTGATGAAGCACTTCCACTTAAGTTCATCGAAACCCAGCTGAGAGATACCCAGAATATCACGCAATGTTCTGGGTAATTGCCATCTGTATTTAGGCTCGATGTTACGGTGTTCTAGTCTCCATGTTGATTTATGAAGCCTTACTTTTTCTTTTTTATCCTTTTATGTTTCGTATCGAGGAGGATACGCTTTGATACTTTTACTGATCAATTATCATCTTTTCAAAAGAATTTGTGGCATAGCTTGCAATTCTAGAATTCTCAGCTAGGGATAAGCCACATAAGGCTCTACCTCCTAACTTTATTAAAAGTACGGTTAATTTATACGAGAGAATGATAATAAGAACAAAAATGAATATGATAAAAATGAAAATAAATATTATCATTACAATTATAATGATTGGTTAACAGAAAGAAATGATTACCATTACTATTAATAATTGTTGGTTTGTAAAAACTATTGAGAAATAAAAATTAATTATATTTTAATTAATTAATTAATTACAATATTTTAATTAATGAATTAATTATATTATAATTAATGAATTAATAATAATATTAGTTAAAGAATACTAAACCTTTCTAAATCAAAAAAATCAAGCATTGCTTTAAGTCATTCGGTAGGAATAAATCATGATGGCAAAGTTACTATATTAAAGACAGAGGATATTGAAGATCGATAAAAAAAGAAAGCAAATAAAGAAAAGCGTTGAATTGTTGTTAATAATAAACGCGTGCCAAAATATACGAGAAATGACTCGTGAAATAAAGCAATGTCCAAAAATTAGAAACGAAAGTATAATTCACCCTATCATAACTTTTTACCGAGATTTATTTCTTATTTCATACCTGTTCCTTTCTTCGTATCTACCAAACAATCACACTCTAAATATTCTAAACGAGAACGGATTATCTATGGGAAGAGAGGATCTCTCTCGCTCCTAAACGAGAACAGATTATCTATGGGAAGAGAGGATCTCTCTCGCTCCAAAATCATAACTCCGCCCTTCTTGTAATAAACATTAAATCCTGCTCCTGTCACCTTTGCAGGACAAGCCTTTATTGGTGTGTGGGGTTAGCATTTTCTAATGGACATGTTAATAAGCAAAGTCTTATTTTCAACTGCCGAATAATTTATTCAACTAAATTCAAATTTAACATGAAGCATATAACACTAGCGAAAAGAAAAAAACATTATGGACCGCACCCACCTCAACGCAGACACTTAATGCTATACATCATCTATGCATTTCCTGTACATTTAAGTGCGGGATATGCAAGGAGTTCCGTTCCCGCTATAGGTGGGGTTTGTACTTTTCCGAGCATAATCACATTCTCTCTCACGTATTAGACAGATGTAGTTATTGCGACCTGTAAACCTCTTATACAACCATGAGAAAAGAGATGGCTTGTAACAATTCCATTTCGCTTAATGTGGAGTACTATAAAACCAGACTCAAAATAGCTAGCTAACAAACATATACTCCATATCTGTAAAAGATGGAGGGTGTTGCGTCTCTTAATTGCAGGGTTGTTGTGAGAAATAATGGAGTATTTACACTCCCCCCATCAAGATTGGGGTCTATGGGGCTGGATTTAACTGGACTAGATAACTCATTTCATTTAGCTCATCAATCACTGCAGTAGGTCTAACGAGTGAAAATTTAAATTGGATTGGTCTGTACGAAAAAAGTGTTAAAAGAGTTGATCTTGATTCACTGCAGCTGCTCATCTCCCTTTAATAAATTATGATCAATACATAATTCAATGTCAACAAACATGACACGTAAAGAATCACTAATCCTGTTCCGATGCAGTGGAAAAGACCACTCTGAAAATTTTGACAAAAGATATCGTTTGAAGTCGCTGTGCTTATATCAGAATTCATGGCGACGAAAGTGAAGACAAAAATCATTCAGCTTCAGACTGAATAAGAGACTGTATCCTTGAACCCAAGCCCCAAATTTCATTATCAGTATAAATAAAACAATGGACATTTATCTCGTGTTATATGTATTCTACATTAAAGATGAAGTTCATTTCAGGACGAGATACAAAGCACAAAAGAACTCAAACAAGCTGGTATAGGAATATTTCTAACAACAAAATCAATTTTACCTGCTGTACACATTCTCTACAAGCAGAATCAACTAGGTATTGTAATGGTGTATTATCAATAAACCAGAGAAGAACCCTAGTTGGTCCTATCTATCTACCGCGGAAGAGATGATGGGCACTTCAACAACTTCAGTATCATCTCTTGTTGTGCAACGGGTTCGATCCTGTAGGAACCCTTCGCTTCTGTGACTGGAATTCTTTGGCCGGGTGGGAGAAATGAACATTGTCAGTTGCAGACCCAAAAGCTTGCTGGGTTCTAGTGGAAGGTGCAGAAAAAGGGTGTCTTATAGCATGGCTCGGAGGAGTAAATAAAATCAGAAGAGAAACGAGAAAGAAGAGATGGAGACGATGCATTTTGGGAGAATTCTGTTGAAATAGATCGCTAAGGATCATGGAAATCTAAGGCAAAAGTGATAGCCCCGGATGTCCATGCCTATGTACATATGTGTTCAATGCTTGTCCATTTATAAAGTTTCAGTCTTTTAATATTTTATTTCTGCCGTCAGATTTTAGTCTTTTTTTAATAATAAATAAAAAAGAGTTCATAAATTGTGGCCATCTGATCTTGATCAAGCGGTCGAATGACATTGATTGTGGTGAGGTGTAACTTGTGTCTGTGCGACTATAAAGCGTGAACGTAATGACCTAGAGGCCAGCAATGACGGTGGACCGGGGTGGTGACGTTAGTGACCCAAACTCGTATGTGAAGTTGACGGAGTCTCAACTACGACTTATGATCTTGTCCAGAGTAGCTTTGATGCCCTGTACGCACTTACATTTGTCAACAAGTCCGAGGGAATAGTAGGCATAGAAAAGTAAAAAGCTTCGAGCACTCAAATACACCGTCAAATAAGCGCGTGGTTAGCAGTTAACTGAATGTAAATAGAAAGTTAATAAATCAACAAACAACAATTTGTTGAGGAGGCAAAAAACTAACAGCTGGGCAGCTGGCCGACAACTTAAACCCAACTTCATATACTTGAGCTTTGGGACGGTTAAGTGGTGCTTTATTGCAAGTCAAAGGTACATTCATGTCCTAAATGATGAAGAATGTAGAAAAATATACATATGTATATAATGCCATAGATAGAAACTTGAAAAGTATGATTCTTTTTAGGTGCACGGGTAGCCAAAAAGGATGCTCCTTTTCATACCCCTTAGTTTCAGCTGTTTCAAGATGTACCTAAAACATGTGGGTGCGTGTTGAGATTTTCTATAGGACAATACTATTATATAACTCGATAGAGACCATGGAATGTGTTTCTGTGTGGTCGGCATGTGTTTATATTGGCGTAGGTTGCTCACGAATTGAATTCCATGGTTATAACTTTTAAATTTTGTTTACCAAATTAAAAGTCAACCTTTGAAGATGCGTTAAATTGTTTTTAACTGTATACTTCACCGACTCCAGCCGGTTTAATTTGATTTATCGTCGTTTGAATTGAACGCAACATTGATATTTTTTGCCATATAAAATAAGTAGTGGAAGCAGACTAACCACGAGATTAGACCGGTGTTGTGATCAGGATGTAACATCGAATTATTCTTTGTTAACATCAAACGACGTACTGAATATGAAATCCATTAATTAATCCATGTCCAAATCGACATCATGGAGTATTGAATATGTGGTGAATTAGTACTTGGACAGACTAAAATTACCTACCGATTATGGATACCAATTCCCTGAGGGGTTTGCCGTCTCAAATCACACATATATTTCAATCATAAAAAGATAAATAAGGGCACTTCACTACAAGAAAAATAAAGCTTAACGACGGAAATTATCAATAAAACATTTAAACATTCCATCGGAAATCTAAGTTAGCGACATAATTTACCGACGGACCAAGACGCCAGAGAAACGGCCGTAAATAATTATTTGCGATGAATTGCGGAATGTCTGTTGCAAATTTACCAACAAAAATTTTATGTAACTGTCGGTTAATATACCGGCGGTTATTCTATGCTATCTTCAGTCGGTAAAGTTACCAACGGATAAGATATGTCCGTCGGCAAAATTACCGACGAAATTGGTAATTCCGTCGGTAAGTTAATGCCGTCATTAACGACAGTTATTAGTTATTCGTCGGTAAATCGAATAGATTTTACTGATGAATTTTAATTGTCTATCGATAAATTTACTAAAAACTGTTTTTTTAATTTCTCTGCATTAAATTTTATTTAATAATATTATGGTTGATGCATAATTTAAACAGTTATGAGTTATCTGTTGATAATATTTTAATTTGTTTCAACATTTAATTTGTTAAAACAAAATGTTGATTGATGATATAAAGTAAAAATTATCTTAATTGATAATAAAAAAATATTTTGTACATAATAAGTATTTGCAATTCATATAAAATGACTACAATTACGCTTTTCATTTGGCGACTGCAGATGCTCTGATTGTTGCGATGAGGTGCTACGCCTTCCCTTTAACTTATCCACCTCATTATGGAGCTAAGCTATGTACTCTATCGACTGTTGCAACTAAGTTGCCAATGTTTGTACTGTGCTCCGAAGCTCATGGACTTCATTAGGTGCGGATTGCCTACTAGATGTTATTGTATTGGATGTGGGGGATTGCGAATAACATGTGTTTGCAAATGAACCTAAGCTGAATATCCTTCCACGACGGTGTCTACCACCCATTGTATGAAGATAGGTTTGAATCTTATCAACATCTTGAGACTGCTGCGACTGTTGTTGAATGCTTTCTTGTATTTGGTCCTATCATAAGACAATGTTTATGTTAGTAAGTGATAATTATTAAGCATTAATATTAAAGCATAAATTTCGCATACATTTAGTTCTTTATATCGGGTGTTGACAAAGGTCACACCGTTATGCTTCTTAGTGTGAGTGTGCAAAAAGAGTTGACGGAGTGTAGGCTTCGTGCCTATAGATTTTTCCTGCATTGGAATAAAATGTTATAAGTGAACTACAATTTATAAAATTTTCGGCAAAATTTTCTCTATTTTTTTTATATTTACCCCCTGTTAAACAAAGAAAATAACTCAACAACACAGCCATATGTAGCACCAGACATTTATAACATTATCATTCTTCATAAAACAATTAATTTTATACCATTTTTTTAAATTAAACCTATAACTTAATTATAAATATATGGCGTTTCATGTATTTTCATTTACAGATTGTTAACAATTGTGATGTAAGTTCTTCCATCATCTCCCTCAGCTCCAGGTTGGAGGTCGCCTCCTTCATCCGCTTCGTTTACCCCTGATATCTTTGTCTGTATAGGGGTGGTGGATGGTGTAGTAGCAAGTACGGAAGGTGATGACTCATCTGCAAGTGTTGTAGTAGCTAGAGATACAACATCTGATTCGGTTGCAGCTGTAGAATGTGACGGTTCACCTGGATAGTAACCGGCTCCAAATCGTGCTCTGAACCTTGGTCGTATTATATCCTGTTTTCTCTTTGGTGGCATATTTCAACCTGAAATTCATATCCCATCCCTTGAATTAATATTTTCCATTTTCATCATTACCATTATCCTCGTTTCGATTACATGCTTCTTGATTGAAATTAATATCCTCAATAACAATTAGAAAATTATTTCCTATATCTAGTTACATATCCCTTAAATCATCATCTGACCTAACACTTCTAAGTTAAGTTATATCATATTTTAAGTAATTGGCCTTAGCTTCTTACAATTAAACTTGATTTTAGTTCTAAGAGAACCATACAATAGATAACCCTTTTTCAAGCCTTACCTACTCTTCTGTAGAAATCTTTCTTTAATAATAATATGTCTAGATCATTCATTATAGTGTCAAATGTGGACAAATTGTCGAACTCAATACTCGTCAAATTGCTCGGTAGCTTCTCTTGGTGAAAAGCTATAAGACCTTTTCTTCTTACTTCAAAGTAGCTCCATGAGGGCATAGTATATGAATCAAGTCCTTCTTAAAGACAATATCTCTATTCTTCTCTTCAAAACTCGAAGTATCTATCCTCATCATTAGTATAACATCTTTGTTTTCCACCACTTTGATCATCATTTTCATTAGGAAGCCCCCAGGTAACCTCAATCAGATCAAAATTATCAACAATCTCCTTTTAGTGAACAATTAAATTCATCAAAGCCTCTTTTTTTCTAATTTTTCTATTTGTTATTCTTATTTTTAGGTGAAATCTTGCTAGATAAGCATATGTTTACAAATTTAATGAGTTGGTTGTGATCGAAATAGTCACACATGTCATCAATAAATAGCTTAGCTTATTATTGACATACTCTTTAACTTCTCATGAATCAGTGCCTTATAAGTGCTTTGTAGCAACATCATTATTCATCAATGCAGAGAAGGAGGCATAGTAGGAAATCAAAGATTGCAAATAAATTGAAGTATGCGGAGAAACTAGTGTAAATGAACAGATGTCGGAACACGTCAATGTGAAACTTGAGAGAAATTAAATGAATTGAGGAAATCATTTGAGAGAAGAAGCCAGTTGGGAAATTGAGAAAAATATAAGAGAATTTTACCTCATTGGGGAAAACAGATACTTAAAGAGTTATGAGAATCAATCATGGGCACAAGGAGTTTTGGGTTGTAATTGTCGGAGGTAACAATGCCCTGACAGTGTTATAGTAGAGTGTCTCCATTGTGTTGGGATTGGTTAGTGACTATGATCATAACGATATATGGAATGTATTTTTGAAAAAGGGAGAAGAATAATTTGAATATTTGAGGAAATCTTATATATATATATCATGGAAGCTTCATAAAAGTGAATCGTAGCTCTATCAAATAAATTGTGGGTGGTCTAGTATTTGAACATGGCGCATTGGAAGACTTAATGCAGATAGAGGTGATTGCAGGGAATAGATATATATGGGATTTGGAGTTATTTAGAACTAGCTATATGATGGATACGCTCAGAAGTTGTTAAAGATTTTCTGGTCTTAGCTCTTTGATAAAAATGTTTGAGGAAAAATGTGTGAATTGTATGACTGATGAATTGAAAAAAGAGACATTATGAGAAATTATAATTAAGGTATTGATTGTATCACTTCGATTTGGAGATTGTGATAACGAAGTGTTCCAGTAAAGATTATGGTGCAATCTGTTGAAATAGTGTAAAGTGGTTTTTATGTACCTATGAACAAGTATAACCTCATGGGCTGCATTTTGATTGATGACTTGAAATTTGATGAGGAATTTCTTTGAAAGCTCGGAGACACAATGTATACAGAAACATTTTGGATATGTCTATGAATATGCGGATCGATAACGATTGAGGTCTTTGTGGGTTCGAAAGAATTGAAAGAGCTTATGCAATTGAGTACTTCATAATAAAGCCAGTGCTGCAATTCAATGTATTGACTAAAAAATTCAATAGTAGAATATCACGAATGTAGATGAGAAGGACTTAACCTAGTGTAATACTGAGTGCAAAATGTCGACCTAGAAAGGAGGCAAAAAGGAAATAGTATTAGCTATTGGAATTCCAAATCAGGTGTGTATGAAAGGATTGGCAAAGCCCAAATTGAGGATTTAGCATTTGTGAACCTTATCGAGGAATTAAAATGAAACCAACTTTTGAGAAAATGATATTTATGATAGGATTAAGAAGTGTGTGTAATACCTGATACAGAAACTGTTAGAGAAAACACAAGAAACAATCGAAGCTTTATGTTCTAGTAAGAGTACATCAAAAGGATAATAGACGATACAGATTGGAAAAATTACCATAACTTTCTCTACAGACATCAGATTAAGGTGTTCTTTATATGGTTGGAAAGAGAATTTCAAGAGCCAGTCCTCTTATGAAGACCTCAAAGGCCAATTCCAACGTTTAGAGGGTGAAAAAGAAAGCAGACAATGATGATGTCATTTTGAGACGATGATGACGGCATCAGACGATACAGATTGGAAAAATTGTCATAACTTTCTCTACAGATATCGTATTAAGGTGTTATTTATATGGTTGGAAAGATATTTTCAAGAGCTACAACTCTTACTAAGACCTCAAATGCCAATTCCAACGTTTGAAGGGTAAAAAGAAAGCAGACGATGATGACATCATTTTGAGACGATGATGATGTCATCAAACGATACAGATTGGAAAAATTACCATAACTTTCTCTACAGATATCGGAATAAGGTGTTCTTTATATGGTTGGAAAGATATTTTCAATAGCTACAACTCTTATTAAGAACTCAAACGCCAATTCCAACGTTTGAAGGGTGAAAAAGAAAGCAGACAATGATGACATCATTTTGAGACAATGATGATGTCATCAGACGATACAGATTGGAAAAATTTTCATAACTTTCTCTAAAGATATCAGATTAAGGTGTTCTTTATATGGTTGAAAATCTAATTTCAAGAACTACAACTCTTATGAAGACCTCAAAGGCTAATTCGTTCATCTGAGATGTCAAAAACAAAAGCAGACGATGATGACGTCATTTTGAGACGATGATGACGTCACCAGACGATATAGTTTCGAAAAATTGCCATAACTTTCTCTACAGACATCAGATTAAGGTGTTCTTTATATGGTTTGAAAGAGAATTTCAAGAGTTACAACTCTTATGAAGACCTCAAAGGCCAATTCGTTCATCTGAGGGGTCAAAAATAAAAGCAGACGATGATGACGTAATTAGACAATATAGATTGGAAAAATTGCCATAAATTTCTGTACGGAGATCGGATTAAGGTGTTATTTATATGGTTGGAAAGATAATTTTAAGAGCTACAACTGTTATGAAGACCTTAAAGGCCAATTCCAACGTTTAAAGGGTGAAAAAGAAAGCAGACGATGATGACGTCATTTTGAGACGATTATGACATCATCAGACGATACAGATTGGAAAAATTACCATAACTTTCTATATAGACATCGGATTAAGTTGTTCTTTATATGGTTGGAAAGATAATTTCAAGAGCTACAACTCTTATAAAGACCTCAAAGGCCAATTCGTTCATCTGAGGGGTCAAAAATAAAAGCAGACGATGATGACGTAATCAAACAACACATATTG
Source organism: Erythroxylum squamatum (assembly GCA_025629845.1). Taxonomy (NCBI): domain Eukaryota; kingdom Viridiplantae; phylum Streptophyta; class Magnoliopsida; order Malpighiales; family Erythroxylaceae; genus Erythroxylum; species Erythroxylum squamatum. The sequence continues at coordinate 3,674,321 of JAOTBA010000009.1, read as the reverse complement.
GAAAAATTGCCATAACTTTCTATATAGACATCAGATTAAGGTGTTCTTTATATGGTTGGAAAGATAATTTTAAGAGCTACAACTGTTATGAAGACCTCAAAGGCCAATTCCGACGTTTAAAGGGTGAAAAAGAAAGCAGACGATGATGACATCATTTTGAGACGATGATGACATCATCAGACGATACAGTTTGGAAAAATTGCCATAACTTTCTCTACAGACATCGGATTAAGGTGTTCTTTATATGGTTGGAAATAGAATTTCAAGAGTTACAACTCTTATGAAGACCTCAAAGGCCAATTCGTTCATCTAAGAGGTTAAAAATAAAAGCAGACGATGATGACGTCATTTTGGATGATGATGACGTAATCAGACAGTACAGATTGGAAAAATTGCCATAACTTTCTATACGGACATCAGATTAAGGTATTCTTTATATGGTTGGAAAGATAATTTTAAGAGCTACAACTATTATGAAGACCTCAAAGGCCAACTCCAACGTTTAAAGGGTGAAAAAGAAAGCAGACGATGATCACGACATTTTGAGACGATGATGACATCATCAGACGGTACAGATTGGAAAAATTGCCATAACTTTCTCTACAGACATCAGATTAAGGTGTTCTTTATATGGTTAGAAAAAGAATTTCAAGAGCCACAACTCTTATGAAGACCTCAAAGGCCAATTCGTTCATCTGAGAGGTTAAAAACAAAAGTAGACGATGATGACGTTATCAGACAATACAGATTGGAAAAATTGCATTAACTTTCTCTACAGAGATCAGATTAAGGTGTTCATTATATGGTTAGAAAGAGAATTTCAAGAGCTACAACTCTTATGAAGACCTCAATGGCCAATTCGTTCATCTGAGATGTCAAAAATAAAAGGAGACGATGACAACGTCATTTTGAGACGATGATGACATCATCAGACAATACAGATTGGAAAAATTACCATAACTTTCTCTACAGACATCAGATTAAGTTGTTCTTTTTATGGTTGGAAAGAGAATTTCAAGAGCTACAACTCTGATGAAGACCTCAAAGGCCTGTTCCAACGTTTGAAGGGTGAAAAAGAAAGCAGACTATGATGACGTTATTTTGAGACGATGATGAGGTCATCAGACGATACAGATTGAAAAAATTGCCATAATTTTCTCTACCGATATTAGATTAAGGTGTTCTTTATATGGTTGGAAAGATATTTTCAACAGATACAACTCTTATTAAGACCTCAAATGCCAATTCCAACATTTTAAGGGTGAAAAAGAAAGCAGACGATGATGACATCATTTTGAGACAATGATGATGTCATCAAACGATAAAAATTGGAAATTTTGTCATAAGTTTCTGTACAGGCATCGGATTAAGGTGTTCTTTATATGGTTGGAAAGAGAATTGCAAGAGCTACAACTCTTATGAAAACCTTAAAGGCCAATTTGTTCATCTGAGGGGTCAAAAACAAAAGCAGACAATGATGACGTCATTTTAAGACGGTGATGACGTCATCAGACGATATAGATTGAAAAAATTACCATAACTTTCTCCACAGACATCGGATTAAGGTGTTCTTTAAATTGTTGGAAAAGAGAATTTCAATAGCTACAACTCTTATGAAGACCTCAAGGGCCAATTCCAACGTTCGAAGAGTGAAAAAAAGCAGACAATGATGACATCATCGTGAGACGATGATGATGTCATGAGCCGATACAGATTGGAAAAATTATCATAACTTTCTCTACAGACATCCGATTAAGGTGTTCTTTATATGGTTAGAAAGATAATTTCAAGAGCTATAACTCTTATGAAGACCTCAAAGGCCAATTCGTTCATCTGAGGGGTCAAAAACAAAAGGAGACAATGATGATGTCATTTTGAGACGATGATGACGTCATCAGACGATACAGATTGGAAAAATTGCCATAACTTTCTCTACAATCATCGGATCAAGGTGTTTTTTATATGGTTGGAAAGAGAATTGCAAGAGCTACAACTCTTATGAAGATCTCAAGGGCCAATTCCAACGTTTGAAGTATGAAAAAGAAAGCAGACAATGATGACGTCATTTTGAGACGATGATGATGTCATCAGCCGATACAGATTGGAAAAATTGTCATAACGTTCTCTACAGACATCCGATTAAGGTGTTCTTTATATGGTTGGAAAGAGAATTTTAAGAGCTACAACTCTTATGAAGACAATGATCACGTCATTTTAAGACGGTGATGACGTCATCAGACGATATAGATTGAAAAAATTACCATCCCTTTTTTCACATACATCATATTAAGGTGTTCTTTATATGGCTGGAAAGAGAATTTCAATAGCTTCAACTCTTATGAAGACCTCAAAGGCCAATTCCAACGTTTGAAGGGTGAAAAAGAAAGCAGACGATGATTACATCATTTTGAGACGATGATGATGTCATCAGACGATATAGATTGAAAAAATTGTCATAACTTTCTCTACAGATATCCGATTAGGGAGTTCTTTATATGGTTGGAAAGAGAATTTCAAGAGCTACAACTCTTATGAAGACATCAAAGGCCAATTCATTCATCTGAGGGGTCAAAAAAAATCAGACAATGATGACGTCATTTTAAGCCGGTGATGACGTAATTAGACGATACAGACTGAAAAAATTGCGATAACTTTCCCCATAGACATCAGATTAAGGTGTTCTTTATATGGTTGGAAAGAGAATTTTAATAGCTACAACTCTCATTAAGACCTCAAAGGCCAATTCCAACGTTTAAATGGTGAAAAAGAAAGCAGACGATAATGACATCATTTTGAGACGATGATGACGTCATCAGACGATACAGATCAGAAAAATTGCCATAACTTTCTCTACAAACATCGGATTAAGTTGTTCTTTATATGGTTATAAAGATAATTTCAAGAGCTACAACTCTTATGAAGAGCTCAAAGGCCAATTCCAACGTTTGAAGGGTGAAAAAGAAAGCAGACTATGATGACGTCATTTTGAGACGATGATGACATCATCAGACGATACAGATTGGAAAAATTGCCATAACTTTCTATACAGACATTAGATTTAGGTGTTCTTTATATGGTTGGAAAGAGAATTTCAAGAGCCACAACTCTTATGAAGACCTCAAAGGCTAATTCGTTCATCTGAGAGGTCAAAAACAAAGCAGACGATGATGACGTCATCAGACGATACAGATTGGAAAAATGGTCATAACTTTCTCTATAGATATCGGATTAAGGTGTTCTTTATATGGTTGGAAAGAGAATTTAAATAGCTACAACTCTTATGAAGACCTCAAAGGCCAATTCGTTCACCTATGGGGTCAAAAATAAAAGCAGACGATGATGACGTCATTTTGAGACGACGATGACGTCATTAGACGATATAGATTGGAAAAATTGCCATAACTTTCTCCAGAGACATTGGATTACGGTTTTCTTTATATGGTTCGAAAGATAATTTAAAGGACTACAATTCTTATGAAGACCTAAAAGGCCAATTGCAACGTTTAAAGGGCGAAAAAGAAAGCAGACAATGATGACATCATTTTGAGACGATGATGACGTCATCAGCCGATACAGATTGGAAAAATTATCATAACTTTCTCTACAGATATCGGATTAAGGTGTTCTTTATATGGTTGGAAAGAGAATTTCAAGAGCAATAACACTTATAAATACCTAAAAGGCCAATTCGTTCATTTGGGGGGTCAAAAAAGAAAGCAGACAATGATGACGTCATTTTGAGACGATGATGACGTTATCGGACGATACAGATTGGAAAAATTGCATTAACTTTCTCTACAGACATCGGATTAAGGTGTTCCTTGTATGGTTGGAAAGATAATTTCAAGAGCTACAACTCTTATGGAGACTTCAAAGGCCAATTCCAACGTTTGAAGGGTGAAAAAGAAAGCAGACAATGATGACGTCATCAAACGATACAGATTGAAAAAATTGCCACAACTTTCTCCACAGACATCGGATTAAGGTGTTCTTTATATGGTTGGAAAGATAATTTTAGGAGATACAACTCTTATGAAGACCTAAAAGGCAAATTCGTTCATCTTAGGGGTCAAAAACAAAAGCAGATGATGATGACGTCATTTTGAGACGATGATGACGTAATCAGACGATACAGATTGGAAAAATTGCCATAACTTTCTATACAGACATCGGATTAAGATGTTCTTTATATGGTTGTAAAAGATAATTTTAATAGCTACAACTATTATGAAGACCTCAAAGGCCAATTC
>JAOTBA010000009.1:3633368-3646035 GCA_025629845.1 Erythroxylum squamatum | reverse complement strand
TCTAATCAATTACATTAAACCAAAACCTAGCCCATTTCTAAATGTACATTTGGGCTTCTAATTAACCATTAATTAGTGCAAGCCCAACATTCAATTATGGGCTTTAAGACCTCCATTTATATTTCTTACTTTGCTTGATAACCTTCCTTTAAGCCAAATGGGGAATCTTATTGGAAATAGATAATTCAAGCTCCAATAAGCCCAGAATTAATTTAATCTCATTAGGATAAATTATAGCTTATTAACTAAATGTCATTCCATCAAAGACAATTAGTTGTACTCTTGAATTACTAAATATTATGAGAACACATAATGCAAATAATATGTCCAACTGCAAACCCTATCATAAACCTTAATATAGCCATCCGCACAAAATAAAGGGTAAAATTACCGTTTTGCCCTTATGTTGGGTTTTTTCTTCTAGATCTCTTGTTTTATTCTATATGGTGATTAACACACAAGATCTCATCTTGGTGTTAAGACTTGATGGGTAGCTAGGCCATCAAATTACTGGTGCCAGTTTAATCACCATTCTCCATAAAACATCTAGAAGTGACGATATCACTATAAACTCTTTATTTGAGTGAATGTTCCCTGATAAATGTTTCATTTAATAATTCCAACATGCAGACATTGGATTAATACTCTATAAAAATCCATTTTCATTATATCAAGAATTATAATGAAACACATATGAGTTCACCACTCATTAAGATTGTGGTCCGTAATAAGCAAATGCTAAAATGTATGTTTTAAGACTAAAGTAACGACGTACTTTATTATTGAAACATACTTGATTCCAGATTCATTTAATAGTTCCATTATCGATAGCTGACTACTATCATGATATGAAACTTATCATTCCCTTGAAGTAAACTTCTTTACTTACATAGAGGTAAATCGCAACACTACAGTCTAAACCATAATCAAGCGACCAACGTGATTATTCAACTGTGAATCAATTAATTTAGATTCTAATAATATACATGTTTCTCATACATCTCTATCAATATGTATATTACTTACAAAACAATCTCGGTACCTTATGACTAAATATATAATGCTTATAAAAACCAAGCTCTTTTGTTTTATTAATAATAAGTATTTTTATTACAAAACTGTAACTGGAGAAGATTAAGTTACATGCAAATACACTTGTTTTTCCAGGGCACTATATTTACATAACTCCAACAATGTGTCAATTAATTATGATGCAAATAAGGGAAAAGTTGTTGTGAAGGTCACTCCTATAGTCATAGTGTAATGTTCATCACTGTTTTTATGGGTGATTCCTTCTAATTCCTTATGCTTCATATCATTTTTTGTGTGAAGGTTTGAATCTAATTTGTGAAACAGAGTTTTGCTTTCATCTTAGCTGATGAAACCCAGTTTTGATTGGATGTTAATTTTGGCACTCAATACTCCATTGAGGCTTTTTCCTACTTCACTAGTTTTGATAAATTTTAGTCTACATGACGTAAATACTTCTCTCCTTAACCTTTGGCCCCATTAGAACCTTGAAAAGTCCTTTGATTAATGATTATGCAAGTGAATCTTTAGTGGTTGAGAACTAAATTGACACTCAAAGTTATGGATTAACTTGATCATGAAAGGTGTTTGAGTTTACCTATAGATTTATTTTATTTTTAAACACAACTTGCCAAATTCTATGCCTAGATTGATCAGTTTTTGAAGGGAATGGTTTGTTGATTGAGCACGAATAAAAACATTGAATGTTTGATCCTGGCCATAATTTGAAAGTTATTCCTCTTTCTTAGCACTATTTATTCTTAGGAAATATCGTTAAAGAGGAAGTGTTTTGGATTTTTATTTTTGTTTTTATTTTTTCCTAAGGAAAATCAAAAACTAAGTGTAGGGGAGCTTGATAAGTGCTTAATTGACTATATATTTACTCCTTAATGCTTATTGAATACTTTGTTTCATATTTTGTTTTAGGTACAAGTAGGAAGAATATAAACCTAAATAAACTAAAAACATATCCTTAGTGTTGTTCTATGGATGTTTAATCTTAATTTCATTCCTAAAAGAAAAGGAGTTGAGTTAGGGTGAAAACATGATAAAGAATGAAAAAAATGAAGTTACTTTAACTTACACGATTATGTATGGAATTGTGCAAGTCCCTGAAAGCATGTAGGAGCTTGAAGACAACATTTCAATCTCCTTTACAACCTATACAACCATATGTAGACCTACACAACCATTTAAGTGAGGTACACGTTTGTGTAAATGGCTCTGCAGCTTACTGTGAATGTGTATGTTCACAATTTCTAGCAAAATTGACTTACACGATCACTTACACACTTGTGTAGTTAACCATGTATTATTACATAATCTTAATTTTAAGTATAAAAAGAAAATTAAAATCTAAATGAAGAATGAAGAAATTAGATACTCAAACAGGACACAAATTCCTTCCCTTGTGGAGAGCTATAAGGAGATAAACTTCATCTTTCTAGTTCAATAGGGATATCTAAGCTAATGAACATGTTTAGTGATTGATTAATCTAGTGATATTTCTCTTTACTCTTTTCGAATTGATTATTTTATTCTATAATAATTTTTTGGGACTTTACGTACAGATGATTTAGATATTCTAAATAGATTATTCGTGTATAAACTCATTGGCAGGATCTAGATTGCAATACATAATCATTGTATATCTGATTCTCTTATGGTAAACTAATGTTCGGGCATCATTAGGGATAACATAACATAGGTTAAATGACTTGAGCTTATATGGTTATTGCTTAGAATAACCTATTTTCCTATTATGTAACGAGGGTTTTCGTACTAACTATAGAGAGGTTATTCTAGGTTGTCTGATAGCTCGACTTAACTAAAGATCTTATTTTAATTACGTACAACCAAAGGGAAAATTAGGAATAACAGAGCTTGTTATTAATCCATGTTTAACAGTTTCAAAGAGAGGTATAAGAACAACATGATGATTGATTATGCACATTTATGTGCAAGTTGAGATTGAACTGTAAATTGGATTTGAAACCCATTTTTTAATTTTATCAATTTTGTACTGTTCGATTTGTTTTGTCTTTAATAGTTTAGTTTTACTTCACATTATTAATGGAATTCAACCAAATACCCCTAATCCAAAACATTGATTTATTAATTACAAAAGCTAGACACGTACTATATATTTATATAATCCTTTCTTATCACTACTACAAATTTATTTGTGTAGAGTTAGGTTTAATTTTCTAGTGTGTTCGATGCACATCACTGAGTGATATCAATTCTTATTAGATCATATGCTATGACCATCCTCCAATAGTTCTCTAAAAAATAGAGCTTCTTTCTTTTATTAGAATTTAGTTTTATCTCCAAAAGGCTTATTAGTATAAACTTTATCTTTTTTATGGAAGTCTTTGTGCGCCTAATTTTTTTAGGTAAGTGATACCCTCAAATTTCAAAAGACAATGGACATTAGGAGTGGGCTTAGTCCATAACAAACTTTTCTTTACTTTTCCTTCTCGGTCTCATTTTTATCATGTAACTTAAAGTTTTCTAGTTCATTCATTTTCCCTTTTACATAGGTGGTGCAAAACTTCTAGGAATTTTATGGTCTTTATCTAAAAAACTAATGTTTTGCAAACATCTAAGATAGGATTAGGAACATATGTAGTTGATATATTAGGAGTCTAAGACTATGGCATAAAAGGGGAAGTATTACTGGTATGATCAGTAACCTCTAACATAATGCTAGCTTGCTCACCAGATTCATTCACAACTTATTTCTTATTCTTAAAACATGTTTACTCCTCATTTTTAATTCCCTTGAGCTTCATATAGTCTCTTCTTTTAGGGAGAATTAGTGTTGGATGGGACATAAGGAAGATGAAGTCTAGAGGAAGGATATAGTTAGGGCATATAGGCTTGGGAAAAAGGGGGAAAATCCTCTAATATGGGGGAAAAGATAGGGGTTAATTCTAGGTGATGAGTTGACATAAGTTGGAAAAGGAAATAAAGTTTTCCTAAGAGGAAGCTTTTTGAAAAATATTTAGCAAATATAGTAAAATAAAAAAGGAAAAATAGAATCTATAGATAAAAAGGGTTAGTCTCAAAGTTTGGCCTAGAACTGAATAAACCGACCCTGAGAACAACTAATAGAGTATAAAAACTTAAGAATACTAAGCAAGGGAAAAGAAAAAGAGAGAAAGTTAGGAAGAAACAAGTAAAAGCCAAGCTACAGAAATTTTATATCTTTATCTTATGAGCAAGCAAAATGAGTTAAGAAAGAGAGAAACTGTAAGAAGCCAAACCATAAACAAAAAGCCAACCCTTAAAAGAGAAGCATAAATAATGCTTGAGGATTTAAAAGATAGTTGACGGGCTTAGAAGGAGAAGAATCTCTCTCTAATATAATACATACATAAATTAAAAAGATAAATGTTCATTTCTTTACTAAATGATTTATTTAGTCCATATAGTTAACGATATAAGAGTTTACACATTATACATCCAAATAAAATAATTTTAATTTTCATCATTATTAAAAAATAATAAAATTTATAGTTGATATATAATATTGTCATAATCTTCATTTAAAAATAATTAAAAGTTCTAATAGTCATGATATTATCATCTTAATTAAGAGATATTATTATTATTACATACATAAATAATTCAATCCTAAAAAGATAAATGACACTACGAATAGGAATAGGAATAACATTCACTCCTTAATGTTGATTCTGGACATAGGATTGTTAATTTTGAAGAGATTCAAAGCCAATTCCTAGGTTTTTTCTAGAGCACTATTGGGAACAAGAAAAGCCTTTCCTCCTTTAAAGAGTATGTCACTAATCTCTTTCCTTCTCCCATTCCTGAAAATCTAAAAAATGACCTATTGAAAAATGTCACAGTGTAAGAGATCAAGGATGTCTTTAACTCCATTAACCCTAATAGGGCTCCTGGGCCGGATGGGTTCAATGGTTTCTTCTTTAGGAAAACTTAACAAATCGTAGGGGTTGATATTACTAGAACCATTCAGGATTTTTTTCCATCATGGGAGGTTTCTCAAAGAGCTTAACTCTACTTTTATTTCACTGATTCCTAAAATTGCTCATCCTTCCTCGGTGCATGACCTTAGACGAATTTCCTGTTGTAACCTTATTTATAAGGTGATTTCTAAAATTTTGGCTAATAGGCTTAGAAACTTGCTTCCTCACATTGTTAGTCCTAGCCAAAGTGCCTTTTTAAAGGGACGTCAAATAGGGGATAATATCTTTCTAGCTTAGGAGATCTTTAAGAACTACCACCTGTCTAATAACCACACGCATTGTGCTTTCAAAATTGACCTTAAAAAAGCTTATGACTCTATTGACTGGGATTTTCTCCTTAATACTCTTGTAGCTGTAGGTTTACCTCCTATCGTTATCCAGTGGATTGAAGAGTGTTTCACCACCTCTTCATATTCGGTTTTGATCAATGGATCTCCCTCAAAAAAAATTTGTGGTAAGTCAAGGCTAAAACAAAGGGATCCTCTATCCCCGTACCTCTTCACTATTTTTATGGAGGTTCTCTCGAGAAGTTTAGCTCCTTCTATAGCTAGTAATAGCTCCTTTAAGTACCACTGGAGATGTAAAGCACTGCAACTATCCCACCTCTTATTTGTTGACGATCTTCTTCTGTTTTGTCATGCTGATTTGGTTTTGATTCAAACTCTATTCAATTGCCTGTGCCTTTTCTCAAATATGTCTAGACTAGACATACACCTGAGCAAGAGTCAGTACTTTTTATCTTCTGATATGAGTTAAATGGAAATTTAGCTTGAATCCCTAATAGGCCTTCAAAGAGGTCACTTTCCTATCCGTTATTTAGGGATTCCTCTCTTAACAAGTAGGCTTTCTAGAAGAGATTACATTCCACTTTTGGATAAAATTGATGCGAGAGTAAACAAATAGACCCATAGATCTCTTTCCTATACTGGTAGATTGCAATTGGTCATTGTTGTACTCATAACTTTTCAGGTGTATTGGTCTAGTCATCTTATTCTTCCCTCATCCATTATTAAATATATTGAGACAAAATTAAGAAATTTCTTGTGGTCTGGGAATGTAGTGTCTTCCTCTCATGCAAAGGTTAAATGGAATGACCTCCGTAGACCCAAAAAAGAGGGTGGTTTAGGTATTAAACACTTGTCAATGTGGAATAATGTGCTTATAAGAAAAAAATTAGGTGCTTTTTACTGATAGTGAAGCTTTGTGGGCCAGATGGGTGCATACCATTATTCCTAGAAGGAAAACCTTTTGAAATGCTCAACCTAGTCATAATAGCTCTTAGAGGGATCTTATTGGGAACCATTTCAAATTTAAGATAGGAAATGGGATGTCTACTTTTTTTATGACAGGACCGTTGGCATCCTAGGGATATTTTGAAGGACCTCTTAACCCCAGAGTGATCAATGGATCAGAATTACTAACGAATGCAAAAGTTGTGGAGATTATCAGGAACAATTGGTGGAATTGGTAGGAGGCCACATTACAAAATTTAGAAACCTTAGAGCCCTTACCATATAAACAGAATGCTCCAGACTTGATAAATTCGAATGGCTAGCAAGTCCCTCCAAAACATACACAAATGTCTCGGCGTACTCCTTATTGAGACCTTCTAATCCTTTTGTCCATTGGTACAAATTAGTTTGGCATAATAGAACTAGCCCAAGGTATGCTTTTATCCTATGGCTAGCTTTCCTTAATAAGTTACAAACGAGGGATAATGTTCTCTTCTCATATGTCCCTAATCACTGCTCCTTGTATTTGTTTGCTAATGAGTCTATTGACCATTTGTTCTTTGAGTGTGCTTACTCAAGAACAGTATGGACACATTGTCTAGAACTTTTGCAGATTCACTTGCCAAATCTTACAAACGTTCTAGCCATCCTAAGCTGGTTTAATCACCCATCAAACCACACAAATACTGACCTCAACCTTCTCCCCATTATCCTTTCCATGACTGTTTGTAACCCTTGGTCTGAAAGAAACCATCGAACCTTCAAGTAAAAAGTCGTGGAAGTTGGGAATTTGAACACCATGGTGGTCTTCTAAGTTATGGAAATTCTTAACGTAAACAGTGACGAAAGGTAAATACTGGTTGAGATTATTTTCTTTAATTGTTCTGTTTTGTAGGTTTCTCTAGTTCTTGATGGTTCTTGAATGGAGGAGAGTCCATACCCCTATATTGGTGTCCTAAAGAAGTAGAAACAACTATACGATGTTAACCCGAAAGGAAGGGTGAGAATTAAAGTGCAAAAGATGAATATATCATACACGAGACTAAGTTGTTGGGAATAACAAGGACGCAAGAACATCTATACAGATGTGGTGAAGGGGCTTCCTTGGTGATTCACCAAAGAATATGCCACCTTCAACAAAATGGGAGAATGCAACTCAGAGGCTTAATATCTTGCGAAGTGGACGTGAATTTCTGGGTTCTGAAGTGGAAAGGATTGTTTATTTTGATTTATTTGTTTACTTTGGTTATCTGTCAATGCTTGTGTTGCTGGTTAAGATGAGCATTCCTTCAAGGTCATCTTGGATGGTAGATATGTATAGGCGTGATGCTACAGTTGGTTCGATTCATGAGGAATAATTTTTTGTAAAGTTCCTCAGGATCTTAGGTTAGGATGCTCTTTTGGTTTTTAGGAAGGGATTGCTTCTAGGGAAATCCCGTGGCTTGTACATAACTTCCTTTGATTTATTTAAATATCTGATTTACCAAAAAAAATCTTTATACCCACTATGTAAACAATAATTGAAATAACACATTTTTTTATAATCATAATTTTTTATTTTGATTTTTGTTTTACATTTTAATATTTTTATCAAAAATAATTATTCGCTCTTTAATGAATGTCTTCGCAGAACTGTGATGAAAGTACTTTCTCCTTAAAACCTCTACCTTCTTTCTAAACTTTTTTCCCCTTTATTGCTCCTTCTCCTAACTCCTCAGCAATTTTTTCGTCCTTCCCCCACCTGTCTAGGGCCTAATTTCTTCTTTCTAGTATTGTTATCTTCCTTTCATTTCCTCATTACCTTTCTTTCACCTTATTTCTCCTTACTAATTGCTTTTCATAAGCACTAGTCCTAACATTTGTATGGTTATACATTGATTTATCGTGGTTCTTACTATTCTTTTTAGTACCACTTTACCTTAACTTATTCCCTTCACTTTAGATGTAAAAGATCTTTTTTGCTCTTTGCCTCTAGGTTTTGTTCTTTTCTTACCTGAATTTTAATTGATTTTAACATCCTTCCTTTCACATATTTATTATTACATCTTTCAATCTTTCATTTCATACCCTCCTTTTTTATTTCCTACCATTCTGTACTCTTATTGGCATTTATTTACTCTTCTGGTTCAATATTGAACTCTGGAATAATAAATCTACCCATTTTCCTCCCCTTAGTCCTACTTCTGTTGCTCCAATTGCTCTTACTAAACCTATCACCTCTTTTGTCATCTATCATGCCCCTGTCAAAGTTCATCCCCTCTCCTTAAAAGTGACCAAAACTAGGCCAATAGAATGAAAACCTTAGTATAGGTCTTGGGAGATACTGCATCCCAAAAAACCTCAAATGTTTCCCTCCTACCTTAATGTTCGTCCATCTATAGATATCTTTAAGGGGGAGCTTCCAAATATAAATATTCCTTTGTTTATTTTTTCTTCTTATATATAGGGCCACCCTTTCTCGTGCTTAATTCTTAGGCTAACTAGTAATAAGAAAACAAAGCCTGTAAGAGGTCTTGCTTAATTATGACAGGATTTTTTTATTATGTCGAGAATACACAAAGCAATATTAAAGTAGGCCCCTAACATTTTAACAACTAATCACTTCTTCTCCAAATGTAGAATCCAGGGTTACAATTTTAGGAAATCATGCATAAATAGGTCCCTTTTTGGGTGAATATCCATAATATCCCTTTGGAATATTAGACCACAAGTGAGATCAGTCACTTTGTTAGCTTCCTTATAATGTCCTTTTATCTAGATAAAGCAATAGCCATCCTAAAGAGAGTAAGTAAAGTGCAGGTGTATGTATTAACGGATATTCAAAACCCTCTTCTTGAATTCATTCCCCTTGTGCGGTTAGATGGAAAGGTTCCTTATTTGAGGACTTAGTATCTATTTCCTATACTTAGAGACTAGACCATTCAAAAGATTCTAAATTATGACAACTATAAGGAAAATAGATTCATCACAGGTGAATAACATTAACTTGTGATAAGCTTTGAATCAAACAAGAAGAGAAGCAATATAGAATTTCCTTATAATCTAGATAAGCATATTGATGCTTTTATAATGGTCCCATCTGAAACTTAGGATACGATTAAAGACAAAATCAATCTAAAAATGATGCAAAATTAGATAATGCTTAAAGAAGTTAACTTAAGTTGATTCTATATCAATAAATAATAAAGGTATGGTAAGTAGTGTAGCATTAATTTAAACTAAAACACAAAAGTATCTCCCTAAATAAACAAATTTAAGGAGATAGTCAAAGGGAGATCTAATTAAAAGAGGAAAAACTCTAAACCATCCTTGAATAATGTTGATTTTAGCATAGAACATTAGAGGGCTAAATTGACTTAAAAAATAAATAGCTGTTAAGATTTTTTTTAGAGTTACAAGCCTTTCATAGTTGGTAATTTGGAAACTAAGTTTAGAGAAGATAGATGCAAGAACCTTAACTTGTTTAAGAGGAATTAGAAAATAATAGGCAACCATTAATACCATTACTATGGGAGAATAGTAGTAGCATTCAACCAAGATATAATTGAAGTCCTAAAGCCAATATTAGATGAAAATTTTATTTATTTTAAAATTTATCTGATACAGGATAGGGTAGCCTTCCATATTATATTTATGTATGCCTATAATCATTCTTTTAAAAGAACATGCTAGTGGAAATGCATAAAAGATTTTGGAGTTACAATTTTCAAACCCTAGATCTTACTTGGTGATTTTAAGAGCATGTTACAACCTAATGAAGATGAGGGTAATTCTTACCTAAGGAATATCTTGAATGACTTCAGAGGATGTACTAGCCCAATCTAGGTGATTGATATCAAGATGATGAGAACCTTTTACATACGGTCCAATAAATAAAAGGGTAATAGGTATTTGAGAAAGAAAATAGATAGGGCTTTGGGTAATGAATAATGTTTTTAAAGCTTCCCTAATAGCACTACATTATTCCACAATCCCATGGTATCTACCTTTAGGCTAATTAAAATTAAAAACCTTCTATATACTCGAATAATCAAATTACCATCAATTTGATCAAATTCTAGCCTAGATAGAAGGCTTCAATGATGACATCTTACAGTGTACTAATTATGATGTCAGGGGGTATAAGCTCTTTATATGCATGAGGAAAATTGGTAAGATGAAGGAGGAATTGAAAGCTCTAGATTAAAGGAAAGTGGACTCTCAATAAGAAGTATTGGATGCAAGGGAATAGCTCTATAATATGTAAGCAAAACTTTATCTATCACCTAATGATAAGATCCTCATTAAAGGGGAAAAGGTAGCACTTTTGAACTCCATGCAAAGAGTGAATTACAATCATAATATATATAGTAATAGAGAGCTTGACCTATATAGATCAAGAAAGGGGATAAAAACACCTCCTTTTTCCAAAAATTAGTCATTGTAAAAAAACTCACCATCAAAATTATCTGAATCAAAAACAACTTGGGTTATAGCTCAATACTCATCAGGGTTTACTAGAAGAAGCCTATAGCTATTTCACTCAAACTTTGGGAACAAACATAGATATATCATCCTTTATTCCTATCATGCGATTACTAATTGGTGAAAAACTCTAAGCTTACTAGCTAAACTAGTTACTCACAGAGAAAAGAGAAGGTGGTTCAATTACCTAATCCCAACAAGGTAACTAAGCCTAATAAAATGAATCTATTCATCATCAAATATACATGGACAATGATTGGTAAAGTGGTCCTTGAAGTAGTGAAAAATTTATGTTTTCTTAGGAAAATGTTAAAATAAATTAGTAGAATTTTCATATGTTTGAACCCAAAAACTCAATCCCCAAGCTCTTTTAAAGACTACAATCCTATATCCTTATATAATACCATTTATAAGATAATTTCTAAGTTGATTGAAAATAGGTTGAAGGAGGTTATTCTAAACATCATTGATCACTGTCAGTTAGGTTTCTTAAAGGATAGGCAAATAGGAGATAATGTTCTCTTAACCTAAGAACTTTTCAAGCGTTATTCAATAAAGTATTCTCTTAAGAATTCTACTATAAATATTGATCTATACAAAGCATTCGACAAAAAATGTTGACCATTCTTTCCCTGTTGAAGCTTTAGGTTTTAGGAGTTTCTTCCAAGTCCAAATGAAAAATTTTATCCATTTTATGCTACTGCTTGGAATCAAAATATTACTAGCCTAAAACATAATAAGTGAGTTAAGACTTGACTTGATAAAATAAAAACTAAGTGTAATATAAAGATAGTCTAAGAGTTTATTTTATCATATACTAGTTGTATAAATGGCAGACAATCAATATGGTTATCCTTTTGTAAAAGAGGAAGGCCTAAATAGTTAAAAGAGAGTGATCTAAACTAAAATTTGATAAGCTAGTGAAGTTCATTAATGATCCCTATGAAGATGAGGATTAAAGATATTTTATGTTAACTTATAAATTAAATATGGATTCAAATTTTGATAAACATGAGAGAAGAAGATTAATGAAAGAGAGACATTATGTGAAAATAAAAGAAGATCAAGCAATGATTAGGTTAAAAAGATTAAGATTAGAGAATTTTCAATGATTTATTAATCTGGAGTTGGTTGTTTTATTTTTATCATAAGATTAAGCATTTATAGATTACCCAAAAAAAGGTAAAGATTATAAGGACTCTTTTTCTTACCCTTTTACCATCTTTGAATAATTCAATGGTATCTCTATTGATTAGAATAACAAATGAGGTAGAGATGATACAAGCTTTAATTCATTTAATAAAATTGTATAGGTATCTAAAAGCTATTATTAAATTAACTATGAAACTTAAGTCTAGCAAGTTAAAAGCCTTTTGGAAATCTAACTTTAGCTAACATCTCTTACTACCTATATTTTTATGATAGTTACACAAGATTTCTTTGTTCAATATTATATTTGTGCCTTTCTTGTATAAAATCATTTAAAGAGGGACTAATATTGATAGGTATATACTATTAACCATGCAAAAGTAATAGTATAAGTTTTGGATATTTGATAAGTCAATTTAATTACACATATTTTGGGCGTAATTATTGTTAAGGGGTTGAAATTACTATCCGAATTTAATAGAATTATTCTATAATTGTTTACAGATGGTTTTCAACACTCTAAGGACCAAAAAGGACCAAAAAAGCGCAAAAGAAAGAAAGAAATTCGAAATCCCCAATCTAGACGAAATTCAGAGATTAGGCGTGGGCACGCCTAAGGACAGAATCCCAAATCTTCAGATTTTCCAGATTTTGTTTCCAATTAGAACACAATTGCCCAAGATCTGCTGGACTTCTTTTCAAGATGTTCCCACCGAAATTAAAAGACCAATCAATCTGGACAAAGTCAAATCAAGATAATGAAGAGATTTAATTCAAGAAGGA
>JAOTBA010000009.1:3563508-3579641 GCA_025629845.1 Erythroxylum squamatum | reverse complement strand
CATCAAGTAATACATCCTCTTAATAATAGTCAAATTACTTTCTTATCTAATTTCTCATCACACATATTCTTAACTTAATCCCAATTTTTCACTTCTCAAGTCAATTACACCACTATCATATCAAATCACTATTTCATTTCATAAATCATTGTTTCTCAACATATTTGACTCAAGTCAATGGTCCAATTCTTAAGGAACCTTAATATGGACCAATCATCATTCAAAATCAATACATATATCTCTATCACTAATCTCGTCTTTCACGTATTCCTTATTTCATCTCGCAATTATTCGAAGTCAAATAATCCAAATTCATCATAAATTTCTAATCTTAATCTCCATAAGCACATTCTTATAGTTAATCATATTCTTGACACCTAAAGCAAACCATTCAATCTTACCAAACATATAGCCCAAGTAAGATCCTAATACTGGGCTCTGATACCACAAATGTTGGAGCCCGTTTTCGGAACCCAACCTTCTTGCGAAACCGTAATACTTGAGCGTATTATCCTTGTAGGGTTATTGCATTAAACCCTAATTAGGCCTCATAATTTTTTTCCCATTGAACCCTTATTAGACATTATCAAGTCATCTTCATGCTCATAATATCCCAAAATTTACTCACAATTTGTTCAAAGGTGTGCTCGCACAAAACAGTCACCATGCGTGAACTCAATTCCCCTGCTTATGAACAAAATCTGGAAAACTTCAAACCATAATTTCATTTTGACTTCTTCAAAGAAATCATAGATCTATGTCTCTTGTTCGATTTGGCGTAAGAATCACCTCAATCGGAGTTCTATAGCTCAAGATATCATCAAGATACCAAAATGTGCTCATATCTTAAACATGCTCTCCTATCCGACCTCTCACTTGCTTTAATATAAACTCTCTCAATTCAACTCCAAATGATACAAATTTTCATGGAGAGATACCTACATGTCTTAGGAATCCATTGGTCTAAGAATCACCTCAATTGGAGGTCGGATGAGGGAGTTATTCCCAAAAGAGTAGACAATGTTCATAACCTAAATTGATTTGAACATACTTTGGCGCGAATGCCATAACTTTATCCACGAATGTCGGATTGCTTTCGTTTTTAGACCATTGGAAAGAAGACTTCGAGATCTACAACTTGAATGAAGACCACAAAGTCCAATTCTGCCTCTAAGTTGGCCAAAATTCATCATCTTTCTAGTGCATGTCCGTTTAACAGACGTGAATCGACCAAACTTCACTTTTTCATCCGAGAAGGTCCGTTAAACGGACATCCATGTCCGTTTAACGGACATAGACTGGGCAAGGGGTCCTTTTTGACCCGTAAAGGTCCGTTAAACGGACACCAAGTCCGTTAAACGAACATGGGACTTCCCCAAAGTCCCCCAAAGCCTCTTTTAAGCTTCCAAAACCCATCCTAACATCATATACACTTATAATCTTCCTAAATTCAATTGTTCTAATGCCAATTCACTTCATACTCACTTAAACATCAAACTTATTTTATCAAACTATCAATCCTTAATCAATTTAGTTCATCAAACCACAAATTCTCATTAATTACCATAGTTGTCTTTATGCACAAAACCTAAGCAACATGGAAACTTGTAACAATCATATTTCTCGACTCCGACATCCAAAATTTACAAACTTTATAGCGTCGGAAAGATAAAAGGATCACCTACAACTTTCATGAAGAACATTTTGGCTAATTCTATCTAAATCAATCCGGATTTCCTCTTGAATCAATTCACAAAATCATAACCTTATAAAACTTGGAATTCATCTTAACCTCATTTTCCTTAATCCTTAACTAAATCAACACATTCTTGTCCATTTAACTACCAATTGGAATTCATTCAATTATCAACTTCAATTCCTTTACTCTTCATATTTAACCATAATTTATCAGTCACAACATGTCTATCTTTCTTTTTCATAATGCCTCACTTATACATATATGCTAATAACTCATGTTTATTCTAATTTAAACTCATCCTCAATTAATACATAGTTCAACTCCACCTCATTCATACACAAATTCACAATTCATTATCCATATGTCAACCCATATTTCATTAACATCATGTATCAAGAGTTTTACAACTTCATTGGAATTTCCAAACCAAATTACAATACCAATATCAATATCCAATATACAATACATGCAAAACCCAACAATTCTCAAATTACAATTGGGGCCTTGTTTTACATCAATTATCCCAAAACACAACAAACATGAAATTCCGAGGTAATGACTTGACTTGCTTTCACTTTATTTCCTGCTTATCACCTAGAGTGGGAAAAGAGAGTGGAGGGGGGGTGAGCTTAAAAAGCCCCGTGGGTAATATGCTTATAACAAATAACAAGCAAAAACCGTTCAAAAAGTTCAATCTCATGGAAAATTTCTTTTGAATCATAAAACCCATGTTTCTCAAAATTCTTGTTAAGTAATTAAAATCGCAAAACACAATTCCTGCATTTTTCAATTTGTTCATAAATCATGAATGCATCAAAACGTGTCACAATTCATAACACATAAACACATCATAATGGTTTTGGGTAAGTCCATAAACATGGCATCTACACAATTCCATTAAATGGCCTTGTGTAGGCATATACTTGAGGGAGTCCTAAAAGGAGCTCCGTGCCACTTGCAGGCAGGCAGGAGAAGCCTATTTCTTGGGTCAACGTGCACGTGACAGTTCTTGGGGACTACCCTAAACCCACATAAAACATGTAATCATGACTTGAAAGCAAATTGCCCAAATGGCAAAATTTCATAAACTTGTTTTTCATGAAGATGCAATTTTTGAAAATCCTTTCATATAGCAATTCATAATTCATCATCAAAATGTCATGCATCACAACATGTAACATTCTCACAAAATCATTCCATGCACCAAAACATGTAGCATTTTCACAATTCATTCCAAAAGCAATAAAAGCATCATTTATGAAGCAATTGAAATCTTTTTACTTTCTTGATTTTGGAAAACACATTAAAGGCTCATTAATTCTATCATAAACATGAAACCCACCTTAAATCCTTGCTTATGAACTTGTTTCCACATGCTTCTCCTCTTGCTCCTTTTGATTCCTTCATCACTATTTACAAAATCCCCAAATCAAATAGTGATTTCAATTGGAAAACCCTAAGAACACAATCACCCAAAATTGATCTTTAAATTCACAAACCCATACATTTCTTAAGATATCTAACCCAAAACCCTTTCATAAACTCAACAAATCAAAACCCTCTTACCTTGATCTTCACCCAATCAAGGGGTTTCTTGGCTCATCTTGAAGCTCTCATCATTCCCCATGTTTTTCCTTCTTGAAGAAACACCAAAATCCTTGTTGAAAGCTTAGAAAAACTAAGCCCTAGCATCTTCTCCTTCTTTCTCTCTTCTTCTCCATTTTCGTGCTTCTCTCTCCTTCTCCCTCTTCAATTTCGCCTCCCCCTCTTTTAAAATGAAAGACTACTCTTTTCTCTTGCTTTTATACCCTCATTAATGCTAGAAAGTCCATATTACCCTTAATGAAAAGCCTAGGAACTTAAATGCTTAAGTTGTCTTCCAATTTTGCCTTCATGCATTCTTAACACTTTAATTCAATTAATCCATGCCATATGGTCTTACTCAAATTAACATATTAATTGAATCCCATTAACATGCTAATTAATTCCATAAAATAAAATAATTAATCTATCAAGACCTCAAATTTTATTTAATTCCTTGCCTAACTCTTTCTAAAAATCAAGGCATTTTCTAATCATGCAATTGAAGGAATTTGATAAAACTTCCTTCTAGACAAATGTTCCTCATTGTTTTAATCTTCTAATGACATAAAAAAATCATTTAATTTGGTTTCATAGTCCAAAATTTATACACCAAACATTTTCAGACTGTTCTTATCCTAAAATATTTTCCTGCGCTTGACTTCCATATGAAAATTGACATCTTTAGAGATCGAATCAAAACTCAATTTCATCATACAATTTGTAGCCTTATCCCTTTAGTTTAATCCAAAACAAGAATCATCTAATTTGGATAACTAGAGATCAAATTATGGCTAAAACATTAAAGCATGCTCAATGAATGTACATTTTCCAGCTTTTCAACTTCTAATATTTCACATATAATCCATCTTGTATCTAAACCATATTTTCCATTTCATTTCAATTTCAAGAATTCTTCTTTCTTTACACATAAATAATCATGAACCACTTCTCATTTAATAGTCCTAACTTGCAAAAAGGTTTGGGGTCCAACAGTATATGCTATGTTAAATTCTTCCTATTATTATACTCTTCTTATCTTAATAGTATCACTTACTCTAGGGCTTTCTACATCACTTCCATGACTCGGGTCACATTTTTCCTTCAAATTTTCTTGTGTAATTCTACCACCTTAGAGTTTGATGTAATTGCCTTATTCTTTATTTTTAAATTCTAGTTCCTTATTCCATATCTTAAGGTTAACTTTCCTTCATATATTTTTATTAGTTCCTTATAAGTAGTTAAGTATGGTTGCTCAAAAATCAAGGGCACATTCTTATCCTTTATCCCGTCCATGACCGAAAGGTCTGCAGGAATGAGAAATTTACTAATTCTTAAAGGCATATTTTCTAATAAACTTACCAGTTTCTTAATAGAGTGATTTCTTAATTAGGATAAAATGTTATTAGGTTTTAGATTTCCCTCATCGAGCTTCTTACATATAGATAGAGGCATAAGGTTGATTCTTACCCCAAAATCTTATAAAAAGTGATTAAAGCTCATATTTTCCATTATATAAAGAATAGGAAAGCTAAAGGGTCCTTTGGTTTTATAGATAGTCCATTTTTGGATATGGCTTTGCACTTATTATTCAAAGTTACAAATTCATATTCCTTAAGTCTTGTCTTGTTACACAATATTTTTCTCAAGAATATGACATAAGAAGACATTTTTTTCAAAGCATCATTGAAAGGAATATTAATATATATTTTAAAAATTTTCCAAAAATTTCTCAAATTCCTCGTCTAATCTCAGCTTAACCAATCTTTGATATAGGCAGCTTGTATAGCATAGGGGGAATGTATTTAGGTTCTTCTTCCTCTTTACCGTCATTTCCCCTAATTTCATTCTCATTAAAAAATGTCTTACCTCACTTACTTCCCTTATATTAAAGTTTCTCCAACTTAGGGTTTCTTAATAGTTAATCACTCCTCAATATTATAGAAATAATATGTTCTCTATAGTTCATAGGTCCCAGAAAATTTACTAGGTGGACTAACAGAAGAAGTAGCCTATTAAGCAATCTAGGCTTTAAGCATCTTGTTATTGGTAGATGGTCAAGAAATTCTTCAAATGAGAATCCAGGCTAGACAATTGAGGAGGTAGAATGATGGGTTTTAATTGGAAACCAAATGTTTGTCTATTATTTTAAGGGATAGGGTTTAACCTATTTCTATAGGAAAAGTTAGGGTGGCTCCTTCAAATGGGATTATGAGTATTAGAAAAAAAAGGTTATTCTTCTGGTTTGGGTTGAAAATTTTAACCTATTTAATAGAAGAGTTATGGAAAAATGAGTTCCTCAATTGATAGCTTACAACTAAATTTCCTAGGGATCCATAAATTTCATAGGACAAATTTAAAGTACCAATGGATTTAACTAACATGTGATTAAAATTTTGAGATAAAACATTTATGATAGTTAGAGATTGCATCATGTTTTGGTGGGTAGTTTGGTGAATGTTTAGTTGTTAGTTTGATTATTTAATGTGTGTTTAGGTTAGAATTGTGTTAGTTTGTTAAATATTTTTGTTTTAAATGTTTCATGGGTTAGAGCATACTTTTGAGCTTCAATGTTGTGTATTTGAGGTGCCTTGATGAGTTTGCTAGTATTTCAGGGTTATTATCAAAGATGTTAGGTTTTTATCTTACATCTAATGATATCCACGCAAAGAGCAAAGCTTGAAACCTCTTAGAAAGAATGGCTAGAACACACACAAAGTGCTAGCTTTGTGACGTATTCTTTGAGAGAGTGTTTGTAGAGAGTAAGAGAAAATAATGAACACTTCACTAAAAAATCTCTTGTTTTCACACAATACTTGCACGAAAATTGTTGTTTTTTACACCCTTTGGCCTTCCGCTAACCCCTAACATGTTTTAATAATCTATATTTCCATACATAATTAACCACAATATGAATCCACTCACTTTGCTCTTGAAAAATATCAAATTGGAAAACGGAGAGACTTTTAATGAATGGAGACATAACCTTCACAGTGTTCTTTAATATGAACATATTTCATGGGTATTAACTGAAAATGAGCCTGCACCTCCGGCTGGAGATTCAACTCTTGAGCAAGTCCAACAATATGAGCATTGGAAGAATGCTCATAAGACTACTAAGTGTTATATTCTAGCTTTTTTTCAGCAGCATGTTGTAAAAGCAAATTGCTTGTTTGAAATTTGCTAGTGCAATTGTCCATTACCTACATGAGATGTTTGGTGTGAGGACCAATTCTGCAAGAGTGAAAGCTATCCAAACCTTTCATAATCTCAAACAACAACCTGGTGAGCCGGTATAGGATTACATGCTTAAGGTAATCTCTGCTGTTATTGAGGCTGAGATGCTTGCGGCGGATATGGATGTGGACACGCAGATGATTATGCTCATCAATAGCTTAAACTTTTCTTTTCATCAGTTTAAGTTGGACTATGAGCTCAACAGCAAGGATTACACCTTGAGTGAGTTGATGAATACCCTCCAGTGTACGGAGGATAAATTTGATTATGGTTTTCTTAAGGACAAGTAAAAGCATAAGTGTGGGGATGTTTGATAGATTAATATTTGACTATATTTTGACACCCTCGTCTGATGTATTTTGCTTGATAGTTGATACTTTTATTATATATTTGATATTTAATATGCTTAAGTGTGTTTATAGGTTATAATTGCCTCTATGTACTTAAAAGAGAATAAATTAGATGAAAACGCAGTTAAAACTGAAAAAATAGTAATCTGGAAGGAATGCACAGCCTTGCACTATTGCTCGCCCGTGCACTTTTGCAATATCCAGCGTACCTCGATTATTCATGCTCATATGCACACCTAAAATTCTAGGTTTCTTATAAATTTGACGTTTCGGAGCTAATTGAAGGGGAGACTTTGGGGAGGCGATTTTCAGACATGGAGAACATCTAGAATGGATGATTTCGGTCCAAAGAAACAGGAAACACAAAGAAATCATCGAAAGATCCATAGGAATACAAAATCAAGCCTTTATATCGTAAGAACATTCGATAGAATACAATCAAGGAGATTTAGAATTATGAACCCATTGTTTTCATTTCTTTTTTTTTTTCTTTCGATTTATGTTTGATTTCATATTTCTATCATGTGTAAGTAAACGTCCAATTAGTATTTAGGCTAGATGAACCTTATGTATATGCTTTGATATGGTTTGATTCCTTTATTAATACAATTAGTTTGATTGATTATTGTGATATGATTTTATTTATAATCTGATTTCATATATTGAGATTGAGAAATCTTACTATAAATAGATATACCGTAATTAGAAGAAGTTGATTGCAACCCTAGAGATAGGATGACATAAATCTTCCGAATTAAGATCAAACCTAATAGAGGGATTCATAAATCAGTAATGCAATCCTACATGATTTAACCTGAATAATTCAGTTAGAGACCTTAGGATTAGTTGTTAGTAAACTCAAAGTCAGTTACTAGCATACTATAGAAGTCTCCACGGTCCAATTAATCAACAAATAATTACATGATAAAAGATCAATCTGTTAAGGTTTTAAGACAGTTTGAGTCTAGATACTAATTTCTGATAACGATAGTTTTCTAAGTGAATTCCACTATCTTTATGTTCATTATTTTTCCTATTTTATTTTATATGTTTTAGTTTTAGCTTCTTTCTATTAAAAATTTGAAATCAATCTAACAAGGAAAGAGTAATTACTAATATTCATAATCTTTGGACAATCAACCAATACTTGTCAATAATAGTTATAGCTACTTAGTGCTCTTCTGATTTATTACAATGTTACTAACACGCTCTGGGTTAATCAACATCCATTTCCATGAGGCGCTGTATTAGTTCTCGGGCTTACAAGTTTGAGGCGCCTTTGTACGAATTATTTTAAACGTCGAATTCGTGCATGAATGACACGTGTCGACATATCGTCGTTTCTCCACGCATCATCATTATTGCTGTTTTCTGTCTGAAGTTCGGGATACACAATGTTCTGAAATTCGGACCGGTCATCGAACCGGTGGCCTTACTGATTACCAGTTCGACCGGTTCAACCATCGGTCGAACCGGTGTGACGTAATAATTATGCAATAATTATATTTAATTATATATAATATTAAAAATATTTTAAAAATAAAAAATAAAAAAAAATAAAAAAAATTGAACCAGTGGTCGGACCGGACCGATCTGACCAGTCAATTGATCGGTTTTGACCGGTTCACACTGGTTCAACTTATGACTGATTTTTTGAGGTTAACCGGACCGGTTAGCCGACCAGTCACCGGTCGGACTGGCCGGTCCGATCCGAGTTTAAGAACAGAGGGGATACATAACATATAAAAGTTAAAAGCGAGGATGACAGGAATGACGAAATGGTAATTAAATACTAGTCCAAATATATATGTGTCAAATGAAAAATTTTAGTTAGAAATATCATCGCTAGCCGTAAGCCTCTCCTGACTTAAGTGAGGTTGCGGGTTTGAACCATCCATATATATATAGTCGTTTAAAACTTGAAGTCAGAGCTTTGCCTCCCGCAAGAGATATACTTGACTCGAGCGGAGATTATTTTAGATATGGATAACTTAAAGGTACCTTTCCATAATTGAGACCCTCTTAAAGTAACTCGTAGAAACTAAAAAGAAAAGATAATACATAAATATCATTTATATATATATATACAAGTTTATATATATCGTTGGTGAGGAGGACTCAGCAAACGTATTTATTTCTGTTCTTTAGCATTTAATACAAACGTGAAATGGAAAAGATACAAAATCCATTAGTATTAATCTCTTTAACTATTTGTCACTATAAAATGGTATCCTCATATACGAAAGAAACCAGAGAACAGCAGAAACACGTACGTTCCTCTTCTTTAGCATTCTCACTCAGCGGATCCTGACTCTCCGAGGGTTCAACTGACACCAACGTACTAAGCAAAGGTACCTCTCTATCTTTCTCTTCTCTGTTTGCGTTTTCCTCTGTCACCTTCTCGTTGTGCGCGTGATGTGGGTGTCATTTCTTAAAAGTTGACGAGAATGTCCACCAGTTGGCAAACTCCGAGCATTGCTGGGTTGGACTTTTCCCCTTATAGTAATCAGCTAATACAATACTTGCTTCGGTTGATCAAAGCGCTTGACTCTGCTGAAACTCAAGAACTCGCTCTTGCCCTCCTCGCAAAGGTATATATATGGATGTGTAGTAAATCCACAAAGTTCAATCTTAATTTCTTGTTTTATGTTCTAAATCCCCTTTCATTTCAGAGTCCTTTCCTTGATTACCGTTAAATCACTTGGAAACATCCTATATTTTCGGAGTTTTTTGTTTTCTAACTATCATTGGCCCTTATATTTAACCTCCTGCATGGTGGCTTCATTTTTGTTCATCAGAAAGTATGACCACTGCCGGAGACTCATCCTTTCTTACCCCTGTCAAAAAGGAGACTCATCCTTTCTTACCAACCTTATGAAATTGAAACATCATTGCAATTATTTCTTTATGATAAACAAATCATTCGTGCACATTATAATTGTTAATGTCGTTGGAAAGGGAAAGATGCTATGTCCGATATGTTTCTTCGAAATAATATTTAGTTATCGTGCTCCTTAGCCAACAGTTTAACATTAGAACAATGTAGCCATTAAAATTGACATTTAGTTTGAACTTCGAGCATGGCATCCCTAATGCATTTCCCCCAATTGTAGTGAATAATAGGTTTCCTAAAATTGTTCTTTCAAGTTTGTCAAGTGATTAATATTTATACGAAGTAAGATTGAATGCCCAGTTGTTCTGAGGCAAGATTTGGGAAAATCATTAGGTGGTTAGTGGTTATCATCGTGCATGGTATAGCAAGTTTATGATTTACTTAACATTACTTACTGTTTAAGATCCTATGGAAAGGAGTCTGAATTGTTGAAAAAGATGGAACACCAAGAATTCTTTTTGCACATTGTTCTAAGACATATAGATAGGTGATTAAATGAGACATGATGTTTATAATCATCTTTGAAAAAATTCAGTAATGTTTATGTCTTGTTGATAAGGTTCTTTGTTCTTTGTAATCCACAGTTTAGAAATATGACTGCATGACATAAAAAATAATTTTTTGCCACTGCAAACAATGTTTTCTTGACGGACTAGACATGAATATGTATAATTATCATATCCTTGTATTCTAGAATCAGGAAATTCGAGGAGAACTGGCGCCATTGTTGTGGCATAGTGTTGGTACTATGACTGTGCTTC
The DNA here is from genome assembly GCA_025629845.1 of Erythroxylum squamatum. NCBI lineage: Eukaryota > Viridiplantae > Streptophyta > Magnoliopsida > Malpighiales > Erythroxylaceae > Erythroxylum > Erythroxylum squamatum. Next base: position 3,569,120 of record JAOTBA010000009.1, on the reverse strand, counting down.
TCCAGGTAAAAAAACAATATATGCATCCATTACTTGCTGCTGATATTATTTTGTGCATTTATAAAAAATTGAAATCATCATGAGTTACACACAACTCTTTGATTATATAGTTGTTTTAAAAAACACTACATTCAGGTAATTATTTCAGCATACCCCAAGATTTGTATCCCAAACCTAACAGAAAGAGACTCAAGGAATGTGAGAAATGCTCTTTCTTTACTTCAGGTGAGCCTTATATCTTACTCTCTTTTATGTTTAAATTGTTTTATTTCTTATCTTATGCTTGGGCCAGACCACTAGAGATTGTGCCATAAGGGAAATGGATGCACCATTCAATAAATAAGACTTTTGCTTATATGAACATAATGCAAGTTATCTGTTTTACAAAGTGCTTTAGATCAAATTCTAGGAAACATTCAGAATAATCTTATAGATATTTTCCCATTTTCTACTGCATGCCATTTTAGTCAAATGATGAACTCATAAGTAATAGGTAAAAATGTAATTTTTTTTTTCCTAATCACTTATTAGTCAATCAAACTCAAAGCTTTACCTTTATTAAGTTGACACTTTTATTTGCTATTATGCCAAGAAACTGATAAGTGGAACTTGGAATGAAGCAGTATCAACACGAACAGGGTAGAGAATTGAGTATCTTTTTTGCAAAAATGGATTTGCACATATGTCTAAAAGTACTTAAATGATGTATTTTATTGCAATATACAAACTAGTAGTAATAAAATGCCATTGCAATGTGATCATCATTAAAATTCTCCCATTGTTTTTTTTTTTAAATGTTAATTTAACATTAAGTACATTGTATGCCACACAGGGTGTAGCTTCACACCCTATTACAAGGCTACCATTTGTTCAAGGTAATATATCTAATTTTTTAAATACATATGTAATTTACGAATTAGATGTGACACCGATTTATCTAATGTCTTGGTCCTTCCTCTTTATTTGTTTTAATATCTACAAATAGGAAAACTTAAAAAATATTATAGTCTTGTATACGCTTCAACACATAATTCCTACACATACACACATATACAAAAAAATAGAAATAAAAACATATCTGGCATATATGTATATAGATTTACACATTTGCTTTAGGTAGGCCTCATTTTGAAATTTTATACCCTAATGCTGCTAAAATTGATGTGAAATTTTCCTTAATGTTCTCGATTGGTAGAAATTTTTTTGAAAGTAAATAGAGAATTCCATTAGAGAATGCTCCAGACGAGCTGTAAAAAAAACATACATGAAGAATCTTAGAAACACCATAAAAGGTGTGTGAAGAAGTTGAAATAGTCTCAAGCTACATCGCATACAGCACATTATGATCTGTAAGAAAATTTGTAATCAAGTCAAGGCTTAGCAAGCGATGTGCATCACCTTTATACTGTAACTTCCATTTGAAGATCCAATTTGTGTTCATAGTGTTAGGTTCCTTACAATATATAGCAATTTCCCTAATTTTACATAAGAGCTTTTAAAATGTGATCTTTGAGCTAGTTTGAGCTCCTTTATAGATCCTATGATTTCTTTCAACCAAATGATATATATATATATACACACTATTGCACCCAAAGCTAACCTGAACATATCAGATTATCTTTTGTAAGACAATTAAGGTTCATAGCCCATGAAACAATGTCTTTCTATTGAGAGAAATTACAATTGAGATAGTAAAGAGTGACAATGTGATGCTAAACAAAGCTGGAGAATCTGCAATTGAAGAATAGGTGGTTTAGGTCCTTATTATTATCTTGACAGAGGACACAAGTAGCATTCATCTAGGATACCTTGAGATCCTTTAATGGTGAGCCAAAGGATGAAGGATGTGTGATGGATAAGATTCAAATTCTAAACTAGCTTTTGCCATTCAATTAGGTTTTGTGAAACTACCAATAGCTTCTTACATAACAGGTTGGAGTATCGCATAGATATATTATACAATCATAAGAGACAATACTATTTGGATGTATTAAGAGAGTATATAGAATGATATATTGTCTTTGATTACCCTAAAGCCCTTTAAAGTATGAATTGGCTAACTCTAAGTATTATCTTCTATAATTACTTCCACCTTAATATTAACAGTAATCCTTGCTTTGATTGTATCAAATTTCTGAAGCTTGTAAAGAGGTCCCAATTTGTGCTAGTTTTCAAACCAAAATGAAGTACCTTTTCCATTACCGATTTTATGTTTGATAATTGAGCAAATTGAAAGCCTCATCTATTTACCTTAAGGCCATGAAGTACTTGTTTTTGGCTTTACTAACCATAAACTCTCTCCCTTCAAGAAGAGCATATGTATCTATTGAACCTAAAGTGATTCCTTATTTGTATAAATCTTCTAAAGCCTCTTAATTAGGGGTACCTTACTCAAGATTCTGAATGAATTGATTCCTAGTCTCCCATTATCCTTTGGAAAATAAATTTTCTTACCATTTTACTCTAGGCACTTTAGCTTTGTCCTTAAGTCCAGACTAGAGGAACTTCTTTAGCATCTTTTCAATTGTCTTTATTATCTCCTTAGGATTGGTATGTGAGAGGTCTAATAAATGTGTGAATTATTCAATATCGAGATAATTAGTTAAAGTCTTTCACTATATGTGAGAGCCTTATTACACCAACCATTCAACCTCTTTTGAATTGAGTCAATGAGGGTATACAATTAGAGAATGAGAGCCTCCTAGTTGTTATAGGAAACCTAAGTATTTAATAGGAAGCTTTCCCTATTTGAAGCCCTTTGTTAATGTTAACAAATCCTTAATTGTACTAGAGCCTATTGAGAGGTAAAAGCTACCATTGCTTGGATTATAGCTGAACTTTGATATGTTTTTCAACTGTTCCAAGGAGTTGATGATCATCTCAATTGGTTTAGTTGTTACCCCACAAAGTAATATCAAACCATCTATAAAAGAGATATTAAAATAGCCAGTCTTATTACATTTATAATGAAATTTAAAACATGGTTCCTTAGAGATGTTCAAACCAATGATTTTGAAGAGGGTTTCTATGCTCAGATAGAATAAGTAAAGGGACAAGGGATCCTACTACCTAAGCTCTTTGTTAACTTTAAACATCTTTGTGGGTTCTATATTAACTAGTATGGAGAATGAAGTGATGGTGTCAAATTGCATAATGCAATTGGTGAACTTTCTATGAAAACCTAGCGCCTCCATTGAGCTAAATATGATATTCCAATTTAAGGGGTCAAAAGCTTTATTAAAATCAATCTTCAAGATACAACTCCTTACTTTTTTTTCTTTTGTGGTAGCTCTTGAACAATTTTTAAGCAATCAAAATGTTATCACCTATGCTTATACCCTGAATATTAGCTCCTTAACAAGAACATATGATTTTCTTGAGAACAATTTTCAGTCTTAAAGATAAAATTTTTTGGATAGCCTTGTATATCAAAAATTACAAGAAATTGTTCTATAGTCATGACGAGAAGTTAGGCTAAGGGCTTTAGGGACCAACATATGTTGGTTTTATTGAGTTCTTTCAGAAGTCTCCCATTATTGAACAATTCCATAATAGAGCTAGTTACTATCTTTCTTAAAATATCCCAGGTACTTTGAAAACATTAGGGTATCCATCATATTCAATTTTGTTTGGATTTATGCTGAAGATTGCTTCCCTGATTTCATTTCTAGTGATTTCCTTAATAAGCATATTCCCAAGCTCCCTACGAATGATATTTGCTAAACAATTCCTAATCTGATTAGTTAAAGAACTTACTTCCATAAATGAACCCAAGAGTGATTATAATGATTAAAGGCCAACTACTTTAGCAGTCGTTGATCATTTATGGTAGCACCATAAGGAGTTTGCAGGGAAACTATGTTTTTATGTTTCTCCTATCTAGAATGACATTATGATGGAATTTTGTATTCCTATTACCCACCTTTAACCAAGTAATTCTTAATTTCTTCTCCAACAATGAAAAATAGTTGTTTAGGTAATTAACATACCTGTCCAGAGATGAGCTCTCCATAGTTTTAACAGCCTCATCAGATTAATGATTAGATTATCTTGGATCCAATTGAGGGAATATAGAGCTTTCTTTTTATCCACTCCTCTGAAGCTGCTACTCCCTTTATGCAGTTAAATTAGTTCACCCTTAATAGCTCTAAGCTTTTGCACAAAAATGAAAACTTAAGTGTCAATCACTTGAGTATTTAAACCTTTTAATGTGGCTTCAATAAAGTGTAGAACTTTCAAAAGATAGTTGATGAATCTGAATGGGGTATTCCTTTTGTTATAATCCTTATTCAACTAAATTTCAATTGATGAGTGATCTGATGTCAGTGGATTACAAAAAGTGAGCAAAGCTGAGAGGGAATTTGTACATTCAAGATAATTTAACTAAGCATTTGCCAAAGCTTTTTTTTAAGAATCAGGCCCCATTTTGTCTTTTATTCGAAGTGAAGTAATTATCTACGAAACTCAAATTAATCGCTACCACTTAACTTAAGAACATTGATAAGTGCTCATTTATATGCTTTAACTTACACTTAAGCCCATCCACCTCTTATAAAAATAGTATACAATTGAAGTCACCATTGACTCTTAAGGAGGTGAGATCTATCAAAAGCTGCTTCCACAAGAACTCCAAGTTAATAGCATAAATCATAGTGATGTTTAGGAGCATTTGAGATTGGACTAGTGAGACCTAACAATTGATGAATTGATCTGAGCAACTCCACTAATGAAGGAGGAAGAAATTTGGGTCTAAAGAGACTATAATACAACCACTTTAGTGACCTTCATGATTTCTTAAATTGATCCACTTCCTATTAAAAAAACCACAATCTCTTTTGGAATTAGGAAACCCTTATTTTTGTTTTAACTAAACCAACAAAACTAGGCTTCCTCAAGGATAACAAATCCTTAAGAGCTTATTGCTTGTGGGGGTTATTCAGACCCCTAACATTCTAGATGACTATATTCATTTGAGGGACATAGTTACTACTTCCTTTTTCCTAGATTTGTAGCCAAGTTGTTGAAGATGTCCATTAGAGAAGATCCCAATAGAATATTACTTCTCTAATTAATATTTGTCCTATAGGAGGATTATCAAGGATTTCGTATCAAATCAAAATCACTCTTATATTAGTCTACTTCCTAAAATAGCTAATGTGGTTCCCTATATATATGTAAAAAAAATATGAGACAAAAATAAAAGAAAAGACAGAAGTTTTAGTTACTGTGGTCGTAGGTCTCAATAGATCGAACCATGTAAATTCATGAGTTTTGTTTTTTCTCTCAAATCTTCATGGTATCAGAGTAGATAGATCTATAGACAGTGGCATCTATTAGACCCTAAGTTTCGGAGCACTTCTCAACTACCTTTGCGGAAGGCCTTAGGTGGAAGGTTAGCTGGATTCATGCATGAGGGAGGCATGCGAAAACACTAAGGCAAACGTGGGCGAGTGGGATCAGACTTGGTACGAATTTTGGTAGAATCTCGGACCTTGTGGAGATTGACTTGACCCAGGCTAGGACTTGACGAAAAAAGGATTTAGCCACGCTTGGATAAATGGACCACGACTAACGGACTTGTTGTGGGAAGCATTGGATCAGGCCAATGTGCT
>JAOTBA010000009.1:3546833-3563408 GCA_025629845.1 Erythroxylum squamatum | reverse complement strand
GTTCAACCTTGGGGGTCGGGACTCGGGCCCAACGGTCTTTGTTATCGACTCTGTTATGTTTAAGTAGTTGGGTCTCGAAAACGGGGTCCCAACAGTTTTGGAGCACTTCTCAGCTACCTTTGTGAAGGGCCTTAGGCGGAAGGTTAGCTGGATCCACGCATGAGGGAGGCATGCAAAAACACTAAGGCAAACGTAGGCGAGTGGGATCAGACTTGGTACAAATTTTAGTAGAGTCTCGAACCTTGTGGAGATTGACTCGACCTAGGCTAGGACTTGACGGACTAAGGACTTAGCCACGCTCAAATGAATGGACCACGACTAACGGACTTGTTGTGGGAAGCATTGGATCAGGCCAATGTGCTACGTGGGCTTCGACGAGATCACACTGCATCATCAGTAGATAGAGATCGTGGGGAGATCTTGGATGATGTGGCGATGATTGGGAGTTAGATTTACAGTGGAACTAAACATCTGATGACAATTAGAGTTCTTCGAGGACACAGATACTAGTTTCCTAGTTGAATGTAAACTCTATCTTATTGTTATCTTATCTTATCAGTTAGAGTCCTATTCAAACGGGGGTATCATCTAATTGGTACACGTGATGTAATCTGATATGGATAGACATGATCTTAGCACGATCTTAGGCAGTTCAGATATAGTGGGATTCTAAATGTAACTTGGAAGGCAAGTTAGGATGCCTATATATATAGCTCATTCGAGCTCTACTCTACTCACTTGATCAGAAAGAGCATTCTTTGTATTCTTTTGAGGGAAAGTATATAAAGTTGATTTTTGACCGTATCTCTGTTTTTCTTTGTTGCCTTTGTTCTTATTGCTTTCTTAGCATTATTTCTTTAAGTGTGTGCGAGGTAAACACTTCGAGGGTTCGTTGAGGTTTGAGTGTTGCTTAAGCAGATCTAAGCGAGATTGTCGTGCAAAGGGTGTTGGTGATAGACTTCGGTGTAAGTTTGAGTCCTAAAGGTGACCTTTGTATCAACTGGTATCAGAGCCAAAGTTTGAAATGGCTGTAGGCAACTTGACAGAACTGGTGTCTAGGGTGGAGGCACTCATTGAACCTATTCCTAAAGGGGAGGAAGATGTCAGCTCTCACAATACTCGTTTCGAGATGTTGGAGGCGAGGATCCAACAGTTGCAACACCAGATGGCGGATGTGCTGAAGGCACAAAAGGAGTCCCAGTTCGAGCTCAATATGTCGAGGCGTGCTGTTGCAACAATAGATGTCGAGCGAGGTGAAAGCTCCACACCACAACTTTCTTTTGTGAAGGTACGTGAACCTAGGGTGTTCAAAGGCATGTGGGACGCCAAGGTGTTGAAGAATTTATTGCGGGATATGGAGCAGTACTTTGTGGCTGCTAGGTTATCCAATGTTGAAAAGGTCAATGTGACAACTATGTACTTGGATGTGGATGCCAAGCTGTAGTGGAGGACGAGGACCTCTGTGGAGATCAGCGCAGGTAGAACTCCTGTGGAAACGTGGGCGCAAATGAAGGAGCTCAAGGATCAGTTCCTTCCCATGAATACTTCTTGGCTCCCGAGGGATGCCTTGAAGAGGCTCAAGCAGGATGGATCGATAAGAGATTATGTAAAATCTTTTATTTCTCTAATGCTGGATATTGAGAATATGTCAGATGAGGACAAGCTCTTCAATTTCCTATCTGGGTTACAACCGTGGGCTCAAATGGAGTTACGGAGGCAGAATGTGAAGGACGTGGTTGGTGCAATCGCAGCTACCGATGCTTTGGTGGATTTTTGTATGGCGAAAGACTCTAAGGCGGGCTCCTCAAATTCTTCTAAAGGCAAAGGCCATGCCTAATAGGAGAATGTTGAGGGGAAGAAAAAGAAAGACTCCAAAAAGGGGGATTTCAAAGGTAAGGGCAAGCAGAATGGTGGCTCGAAGAACGGGGAGACGTCCTTGAAGAAGGGCAAGATTGCTTGTTACTTGTGCAGCGGTCCACACTTTGCCAAAAAGTGCCCAAGGAAAGAGAAGTTGAACGCACTAATTGCCGAAGAAGACGGTGATTCTTCGGATGATGTGGCGTTAAATCTGATCGCCCTGATTAATGCGGTTAGTAGTGAGTTAGTTTCCTTTGATAGACTAATGTACGTGGGTGCACAGGTTGGAAAAAAGGACGTGACCGCAATGGTAGATACGGGTGCGACCCATAGTTTCCTAACGGAAAGGATGGTTTGGAAGTTGGGCATAAGGGTGTTCAAGGCTCCGATGAGGATCAAAACCCCTACAGGGAAGGCACAAGCAGTTGCGGGGATAGCTTACAACATTCTAGTCAGCATTGGAAGTTGGCGTGCCAAGATGGACTTCATCATCATACCATTGGAGGATTTCGAGATGATTATGGGAATCGATTTCCTTAAAGCAGCAAAGATGGTGTTGTATCCGAGTTGGGGAGGTATGATGTTGATGAATGAATAAAATTCCTTCTACATGAATTGTTGTAGGTTCAATGGTGGAACGACGAATGCTACGACATCGGTAAGGCATGTTTCAGCTATGAGCATCGAGAAAGGGTTGAAGAAAGGTATGGAGACCTATCTCGCTGCCATGTGGGAGATCAGCGAAGACCACGTGGTAGAAGTCCCTGATGCGGTTGCAAGTTTGTTGAGGGAGTTTCAGGAAGTGATGCCGAAAGAGTTGCTGAAGACTCTTCCCCCTCGTCGAGAGATAGATCACAGGATCGAGTTAGTTTATGGAGCGATCCCACCTGCACGCGCCCCATATAGGATGTCCTCGGTGGAACTAAGGGAACTTCAGAAACCAACTTGGTGAGTTGCTGGACGCAGGGTTCATTCAACCGTCTAAAGCTCCACATGGCGCCCCGACATTGTTTCAGAAGAAGCAAGACGATACACTTTAGATGTGTGTGGACTATCGAGTGCTGAACAAGGTAACGATTAAAAATAAGTATCCGGTACCTTTGGTTCAGGATTTGATAGGCAGGCTATCAAGGGCGGAGATGTTCACTAAGATGGATCTTCAGAGTGGGTATTGGCAAGTGCGGATAGCCGAAGGAAATGAACAAAAGATAACGTGCGTAACTCGGTATGGATCCTATGAATTTTTAGTTATACTGTTTGGATTAACTAACGCCCCTGCGACATTTTGCAACCTTATGAATGATGTGTTGTACGACTTTCTAGATGAGTTTGTTATGGTCTACTTAGACGACATTGTGGTATATAGCACTAGCATGACTGAATATGTGGAACACTTGATGCGAGTGTTCGAAAGACTGAGATAGCACAAGCTCTATATTAAGATGGTGAAGTGTGAGTTTGCTCAGTTGGAGATTAGATTCTTGGGTAACGTGGTGAGCAAAGGTCAGGTCAGAATGGATCCGAGGAAAATGAAAGTGATAGTTGAGTGGAAAGCTCCCATGACAGTACGAGAATTATGGAGTTTGCTCGACCTGGTGAACTACTATAAGCGGTTCATAGTGGGATACTCAGAAAAAGCGGCGCCATTAACGGACTTACTGAAGAAAAAGCAAGAGTGGTGTTGGTCGGGTGCATGTGAGGAGACATTCGAGAAATTTAAAGTCGCTATCTCAACCAAACCTGCGCTGAAGCTGCCCGTGTACGATCTTCCGTTTGAGGTACATACTGATGCTTTGGATAAAACTATTGGTGGAGTCCTTATACAGGAGGGTCATTCGGTTACATTTAAGAGTAGAAAGCTCAATGGTGCGGAGCAACGTTACTCGACGCATGAGAAGGAGATGCTTGCAGTGGTGCATTGCCTTGAGATATGGCTAGTGTATTTGCTGGGAACTAGGTTCGTTGTCAGAGCGGGTAATGTTGCTAACACGTTTTTCAGGACCCAGAAGAAGTTATCCGCAAAACAAGCCCAGTGGCAAGAGTTTCTTGCTGAATATGACTTTGTGTGGGAGCATAAACCAGGGAGGCACAACAACGTGGCAGATGCCTTGAGTAGGAATTAGGTATTTGCGGCCCTTTATTCGGTCATGCAGGTGGAGTCCAACCTAATGGAGCAAGTCAAGGCAGCTGCTCCACTAGACACAATGTACTGTAAGTTAATCTCACAAGTTAAGGAAGGTTTCATTCGCAGGTTTTGGCTCGATGATAATGGGCTGTTGATGACTAAGAGTATTCAAGTTTATGCGCCGAGCTTTGGTGGATTGCGAAAACAATTGTTGAAGAAGACGAACGACTCGTAGTGGGCTAGTCACCCAGGAGTCCAACGGATGCTAGCGCTTCTGTCTCGTTTCTACGTTTGGCCGAAGATGGAGAATGACGTGGAATGTTACGTCAAGACGTGTCTTGTGTGTCAGTTGGATAAATTGGAGAGAAAGAAGGAAGTCGGTTTGCTACAACCCTTATCCATCCCCGAGAGACCGTGGATGTCGATTTCCATGGATTTCATTAGTGGGTTTCCAAAGGTGGACAACATGACATCAATCATGGTGGTGGTTAACAGATTCTCCAAGTATGCGATCTTCATGCCAACTCCTGCAACTTGTCCCTCGGATGTTGCAGCTGAGCTGTTCTATAAGAATGAGGTCAAGTATTTCGAAGTACCAGTAGATATTGTGAGTGACCAAGACGCCAGAATTACGAGCCGATTCTGGACGTCCCTTTTTAATCAAATGGGTTGTGATTTGAAGTTTTCAACGGCGAATCACCCACAAATGGATGGCCAAACTGAACGAATCAATGGTTTGTTGGAGGAGTACTTAAGGCATTATGTAAGTGTAAGTAAACGCAATTGGTTAAGTTTACATGATACTGCACAGTTTTGATATAGCTTGCTCAGATCTTCGGCTACGGAGAAAAGTCCCTTTGATATTGTGTTAGGACAACAACCTCTTACCCCATTGGAGGTTGCTAACAAAGGACAAGTGGATGAGGCGAGGGACAGTCTTCGTAAAGCTTCTCGACGGATGAAGAAGCAAGCGGATCTTCGGAGGAGACCATTAGAGTTTGACGTGGGAGACAAAGTGTTGTTGAAACTAACCCTACAAATTTGGAAGAAGATCTCGAGCAAGCAAGTTCATAAGGGACTGGTGCCGAAGTACGATGGACTGTTTGAAGTGCTACATAAAGTGGGGAACGTGGCGTATCGATTAAAGTTGCCCGATCTGTTAAAGGTACACCCTACTTTTCATGTTAGTTTTCTTAAGCCTTACCATGAGGATGCATTAGATCCGAATAGGAGCCAGGTGAACCGAGCACTACCGATTGTGAGAAAATAGTTCGAGGATCAAGTGGAGAAGATCCTAGATCACCGAACCATAGGTCAACATAAGAAGAACTGACGGACTGAGTTTTTAATTCAGTGGAAAGGTGAACCTGTCGTGGAAGCTACGTGGGAGAAAGATACGACCTTGTGGCAATTCGAGGAACTGGTGAACGCCTACCTTCAGACTAATTCGACGAGGGCGTCAAATCCATCTGGTGGGGGTGGTTTGTTAGACTCCTAAGTTTCGGAGCACTTCTCAGCTACCTTTGCGGAAGGCCTTAGGTGGAAGGTTAGCTGGATTCGCACAAGAGGGAGGTATGCGAAAACACTAAGGAAAACATGGGCGAGTGGGATCGGACTTGATATAAATTTTGGTAGAGTCTCGGATCTTATGGAGATTGACTCGACCCAGGCTAGGACTTGACGGATAAAGGACTTAGCCACGCTCGGATGAATGGACCACGAGTAACAGACTTATTGTGGGAAGCATTGGATCAGGCCAATGTGCTATGTGGGCTTCGACGAGATCACACTACATCATTAGCGAATAGAGATCGTGGGGAGATCTTGGATGATGTGGCGATGATTGGGAGTTAGAGTTACAGTGGAACTAAAAATCTAAAGACAATTGGAGTTCTTCGAGGACATGGATACTAGTTTCCTAGTTGAATGTAAACTCTATCTTGTTGTTATCTTATCTTATCAGTTGGAGTTCTATTTAGATGGGGGTGCTGTCTAATTAATACACGTGATGTATTCTGATAAGGATAGACGTGATCTTAGCACAATCTTAGGCAGTTCAGATATAGTGGGATTCTGAATGTAACTTGGAAGGAAAGTTAGAATGCCTATATATATAGCTCATTCGAGCTCTACTCTATTCACTTGATCCGAGAGAGCATTCTTTGTATTCTTTTGAGGAAAAGTATATAAAGTTGGGTTTTGACCGTATCTTTGTGTTTCTTTGTTGCCTTTGTTTTTATTGCTTTCTTAGCATTGTTTCTTCAAGTGTGTGCGAGGTAAACACTTCGAGGTTTCATTGAGGGCTAAGTCTTGTTTAAACAGATCCAAGTGAGACTAACGTGCAAAGGGTGTTGGCAATATACTTCGGTGTAAGTTCGAGTCCCAATGGTGATCTTTGTATCAGCATCCATGATAGAAACTGGAGTCTCAAACAGAGGATCAGCTGTATTTGAAGCCCTCGACAAAAAGGAAACCATTCCCAATATGCGTCCTAATGGGATCGAGAGCTCATCCTTCCAATTCATAGTTAAGAAGCTGAATGGAAGAAATTTTAGAGAATGGGCATAGTCAATCTGAATGATTATCAATGGAAAAGGGAAGATTGGGTATTTTATTGGAGAGGTGAGAAAACCACCTTCCATTGATGTTGTTGCACTACAAAAGTGGAGATCTGAAAACTCAATGGTGATTGCTTAGCTGGTCAATTCAATGAAGCCTTTTATCAGGAAAACCTATCTATTTCTACTTACAACAAAAGAGGTATGGGATGCTATTAGCGAAGCATATTCATACGTCAAAAATGCCTCCCAAACCTTCAAAATTAAAACATGGTTATAGAAAATGAAACATGGAGAGAGGGAAGTGACCTATTACCATATAAAGATGATGGGTTTATGGCAGGAACTTGATTTAAGTAAAGAAGAAGAATAGGATTGAGCATCGAATAGTGTTTGCTATAAGAAGAAATTAGAGAATGAGAGAGTATTTGAGTTCGTTGTAGGGCTAAACCATGAACTAGCAGATGTGCGAGGGAGGATTCTTGGACAACACCCTTTACATACTTTATTGGAAGTCTTCTCTTAGGTAAAAAGATAGGAGAGCTAATGACGAGTTATATTGACCGGAGGCATTCAAAATGAATTAAAAGAAAAAATCAGCTTTGTATCTCAAAATCATGAATAGGGGGTGGACCAAGTGAGACCCGTAGCTCTAATACATGGCCTAGTAAAATCAACAAAAGAAAAGGTCCATATGTGATCATTGCAATAAACTAGGTCAGTCTAAGGATAAGTGTTGGGATATCCATGGCAAACCAGCAAATTGGCAACCCAAAGAAAATAAAAACCATGGCTATCAAGCTACTATAAACCAAGAGGAAAAGTCCAGCCAGCCTAAGGTAAAATTTTGTCCTGAATAGTTGGAAATATTATACAAAGTCTTTACCTTGTTTCAAACTTCAGGTCAGCCTTCTAATAATATTCCTTTCAGAAGCGTAGCTCAAATAGGTAATTTTCTAAATGCATACTACAATCCAAACACAAGCATCTTGGATTATTGACTTTGGTGCCTCTGATCATATGACTAATGCATATCAATTGTTTACAACTTGCCACCTGGTACTGAAAATTTGAAAGTAATCACTTTCATCTGTTGTTAGGAACGGAAGTATTCGTATTTTTGATTCTATTGTCCTAAAACCTATTTCACATGTTTTAAAATTGTTTTTCAATTTGTTATCCATTAGTCAATTGAAAAAAATCCTCAAACTGTTTTGTTTAGCTCCTTGCCTCTCATTGTATCTTTTAGGATCTAACATCGGGGAAGACGATTAGCAATGCTAAGGAGTGTGAGGGACTATACTATTTAAAGGAGACTACTTCAACTAACCAGAATGTTTTCTCTACATCTATCCCTAAAATTAGTGAAGTTATGTTATGGCATGCTAAGATGGGTCATCTGAATTTTCATTATGTGAAACAATTATTCCTTTCTATTTTTCTAATTAAAGACCGTTTAATTTTCGTTGTGAAATTTGTGAGTATGCCAAATACCAACGTACTTTTTCCCCCCAAGTAGTTACAAACCATCAAGGCCATTTACTATGATACATAGCGATTTATGGGGTCCCTCTTATATACCCAACCAAAAAAACACCAAGTGGTTTATCACTTTCGTTGATGATCATACCCGTACATGTTGGACCTATCTCTTACGTCATAAAACAAAAGTTATGACAATGTTTATCAACTTCCAGTCTATGATCCAAACCCAATTTCATCCAAAAATCCAAATCTTGCATACAGATAATGGGATTGAATGCTTTAACCAAACTTTGGGATCTTATATTCTTGAGCATGGTATAGTCCATCAATGCTCATGAATGGACACTCCTAAAAAAAATGGAGTTGCTAAAAGCAAGAAACGACACATCCTTGAGGTTACCCGAGCTCTATTATTTACTAATAAAATACCAAAAACCTTTTGGGTGGATGCTATACTAATAGCTACATATCTCATTAATAGAATGCCTAGCAGAATTTTATCTTTTTCCAATCCACTAGAAAAGTTCGAGAACATTTTCCTACGTCACGACTTAACTTGAATCTTCCTCTAAAAATATTTGGATGTCCATATTTTGTTCATGTTCACTCCCATCATCATACTAAATTAGATCCTCAGTTCATCAAGTGTCTTCATCAGGTATTCTCCTACACAAAAGGGTATAAATTTTATAACCTAATCACTCGAAAGATGTTTGTTACCCCTGATGTTACCTTCTTTGAAGCTCAGTTCCTAATCCAGATTGTACTATCAGAATCAAATCCCAGGGAAGAAGCAAGAGAGAAAAAGGACAAGGAAATACTGGTTTACTTAAAGAGGCCAAAATCAAAGTCCCAGGAAGACCTCACACCTGAAGCACTACATGTGTTGGATTCAGTGGAAGACCCAACTAACCCAGAACTAACTTCTGATCAGACAATAGAATCTGAACCAAATGATATAAAGTTACCTATTACTTTTCGAAAAAACCACAGTCATGTACTCTACATACACCCTATCTCACAGTTTGTTTCTTCTAATACCTTGTCTGAAACATGTCATACTTTTACCACTAACCTGGACAGGATTAAAATTCTAAAGGATGTTCACGAAGCCTTGAAAGTGGCCGAATGGAATAAGGCAGTGATGGAGGAAATGAAAGCTTTGAAGGAAAATGGGAGATGGGATGTGGTAGAATTACCAAAAGGAAAAAGAACTATGGGATGTAAATGTGTATTCATTGTAAAACATAAAGTTGATGGCTCTGTGGAAAGATATAAAGCAAGGCTAATTGCAAAAGGGTTTACTTAAACATATGGTATCATCTATATGGAGAAGTTTGCACTAGTGACAAAACTAAACACTATCCTAGTCCTCCTATCTCTGGCAACAAATTTGGACTGGTCCTTTCAACAATTGGAGATCAAGAATGCTTTCTTAAATAGGGAATTAGAGGAAGAAGGCTTTATGGTGCAACCTCGAGGATTCCATGAAAAGGGTGGAGAAAACAAAGTTTGCAAGTTGAAAAAAATCCTTGTATGGGTTAAAACAGTCACCAAGATCGTGGTTTGATAGGTTTACGAAAGTAATAAATGGACAAGGATATCAACAAGGGCATTCAAATCACAATATTTTTCAAACATTCTGATAATGGAAAAAAGGCGATTATGGTCGTATACGTTGATGATATTGTCTTGACAAGGGATGATACACTAGAGATGAAAATAGGGAAGTTCTAGCCACTAAATTTGAGGTAAAGGATTGGGTTAGATGTGTTATTTCCTAGGAATGGAAGTTGCTAGATCAAGGAAAGGAATCAGTGTTTCATAGAGAAAATATGTCATTGATCTCTTGAATGAAGACGATATGCTTGGGTGTAGGCCAAGTGACACTCTAGTTGAAACCAGAAAGAGACCAATAGATGTTGGGAAACTAGCTGATAAAGAGAAGTATCAAAGATTAGTCAAGAGATTAATTTACCTATCACATACTAAACAAAATAACACATTTGCAGTAAGTCAGGTAAGTTAACACATGCATAATCCTATGGAGGCTCATCTAGGAGTGATGTATAGAATCCTTAGGCATCTTAAAGGATCCCTCGGGAAGGGCCTATTGCTAAAAATTTGTGAGAACAAGAAAATAGAGGCTTTACAATTGCAGATTGTGCAAGATTAGCAGAAAATAGAAAGCCCACATCTGGGTATTGTATATTTGTACGGGGGAATCTAGTAATTTGGAGAAGTAAAAAGCAAAATGTAGTAGCCAAAAGTAGTGTAGAGGCTGAATTTAGAGCAGTAACTCAAGGAATATGTAAAGGATTGTAGTTGACGAAACTCTTGGAAGAACTTTATATTACAAAGTAACCACCTATCAAGCTCTACTGTAGTAATAAAGCAGCTATTAGTATCTCCCCAAATCTAGTTCAACATGATCGGACCAAGCATATAGAAGTGGATAGGCACTTTATCAAGGAAAAGGTAGATGAAGGGACTATTTGTATGACATATGTCCCTAAGAAAGAGCAAAATGTAGATATACTCACTTAGGGACTATCAAGGCAGAACTTCGACGAACTTGTTTGACTTTTGCTTTACTATCTACCTTTAAGAGTGAGCACATTAGCTTTGAGTCTAATTGTATTTTCTCCTTTCCAAACCTGTCTTCCACATTGTTCCTTATGGTTTCATGCCTTAGACGTGGTTGAGGACTCAGTACCTCACCTTGTTGAGCTCAAATATTTAGGTTCACATCGAAGTGGTTACTCACTGGGGTGTTTCCATATTCATTTGCTCTTCACTACGTTTATTTGTAGACTATTCCTCCCAGCAGGTAGCAAGCTTTGGCTTGCTCCTTCCATTTAGGTCTCCATTGATAACTTATGGAAATGAAGTCCCCTATGAGTTTCACTTCATCATGTAACTTCTTTATACCCAGACTATCATGGAGAGCCTTGTTCATCTCTACCTTGATATAGATCCTTTCGTACCCTATACTTTTGAGATTAGCGATTTAGGCATCCATGCACAAAGGTTTTCCCTGTGAACTTGCTAGGTAAATGAGTCTGTCAGATGACCACTATTCAAGGGGAACGTTGTTCAAGTTCACCCTGTAACTTCTTTACACTCAGACTATCATGGAGAGCCTTGTTCATCTCTACCTTGATATTGATCCTTTTGTACCCTATGCTTTTGAGATTAGCGATTTATTCATCCATGCACAAAGGTCTTCCTGGTGAACTTGCTAGGTAACTGAGTCTGTCAGATGACCACTATTCAAGGGGAACGTTGTTAAAGTTCACCCTTATAAGTAAGTTCTTCAAATTTTCTTTCTCCATAATTAAGCCTAGACGCCATTTTTGGAGCATTATAGGTCTTCCTTGGATGTGCCAAGGTCTAGCTTTTAGGATCTTGTTAACTTTATCCTCTGCGGTGATTTTCAAGAAAAAGAATTGTTCTGTTTTCTAGTCCAAGTTTTTTGTTGTTGTTGGCCTAGTGTTGAAGCCGGGGGAATCAGAGGTGTTTCTCAATGAGAAATCCTATCAAGGAAAATTTCCATTTTTGAGCTCCCATACTAAGCATCTCCATAGGTAGAGAAACAACCATTGATTCATTGGTAGTGTGTTAAAGAGATGAAAAAACGATCAGAGATTGATCGGAGAAGAAGAAAAATAGGAAAGATTTCATGAGAATTTTATTGCCCTAAAATTGTGTCTTTACATAATGTACAGTGACTAATTTATACAAGAGAACCTGTAACTAATTACATTCTAATTCTAACTAATTACCGAAAGAATAGTAAGACAGGGAAAAATACAAAATTGGCCCTCTTATCTTCAACACAGGGGCAGTATTCCTAAGTAGTCAAAAGACATTGGGTCCCCTACCACTTTGTTCTAGCCCAGCTTGTTAATCGGTTGGGTGCAGTTGGAGAGAGCTTCCTTACCATTATTAACAACCATAGAGACCGCAGCAGCCATCCGAGAACCATTTGGTTTGGAAAGGGAGAGGGACGAGAAAGCAAAGGGAATGCACTGGGGTAGTTAATTGAATCCGCTCTTTGAAGGACACTACGCCCGAAAGCGAGTTAGGGACTACTGGGGTTGAGGAGGAGCTCACCTGGGCGAAACCAAGGGGAAGGATTTCTGCCATTAATGGTAACTAATTGACAGGTCTGGGAAGCAAGAAAGAGCCCACCTAGGAAAATGGCTAAAAGGGAAACTGATTTTCAAAATTGGTCTGAAACAAAGAGGGTTAGGGCTGGGATGGGAAATGTGTGGAGACAATCCAGAGCATTTTTCACTAGCATGAAACCAACTTTGTTGTAATTTGGATTTTAGAGTGGTATAATCTTTGTTATGCGTTACTCATGAACGCAAAAAAAATTTTAATCCCATGTATTCTTCTCACAGTTTCAGTGTTATAAGGATAAGCTTTGTTGATTTCTTATGCTTTGGGAGTTTATGAATGTTCAGCCTGCTAAAGTAATAGCTTCCAAATTCTGTTATGAAGTTCCTTTATCTTTAAATATTGACCTGAATGCTTCCACTTTGTGATTCGTACGACAAGTGGGATGGTGAGCTTTCTAATTAAATTTTATTACATGCAGCCAAGATACCTGCTTATGTTTATCCTTTTCTTAGCAACCCAAGAAAGGAAACGCCTCATGAATCCCTAAGACTTATCAGTTTAGGTGTTATTGGCGCTTTGGTGAAGGTACTTTATAAGCTTAAGATTTTGTTTTTTCTGTTGACATGATTGTTTGAATTTCTTCTTGCCAGTTTCTTTTTTTTGGTCACAATATAAACAGACTAATAATGTCTTGAGCCATTTAAGCTTTTAGAAGTAGTAAAATTAAGTATCCCATAGCATAGGGAAAAGGAAAAAGTTGGTTTTGCACAATTCTAACTTTGACTGAAAGGTAAGTTCAGATTTTGATCTTTCAATTTTAGATTGAAGCTCTTCTTCTTCTGCAGGTTGATGACGTACGAGTTGTACGATTCCTTCTTGAATCTCAAGTACTTCCCTGTTGTCTACGTTCCATGGAAGTGGGCAATGGATTGTCTCAAACAGTTTGTCTTGACTCTTATTTTATGAATTCTACATTACTGCATTAATTTTTTCTTGGATTTTTGTTCCATAATTATGCAAGTTCCCAAAGACTTTACCTGAATGCCAACACTAGAATTTGGTTTCAAGAAACAGTACACCTTACCATCAGCTCCAAAAAGTCTTTTAGTTATGCAATACACTAATAGGAGATATGAAACTTACTCGAGATGATGCAAACTGTCGACAGTATTCGCTGTCAGAGTTTAAGTTGTCTAAGTCTAATATGATCATTAGGTGGCTTACAATTGGTTACCTAACATACTATCCATGGCGAATATCTGTAGTCTCTAGCTTAAGGGAAACGTTGTGAGATTGGTCTAATACTACTTAATGCATCTGAATGCAGGTAGCTACATTTATAGTCTACAAGATTCTGAAAAACAATCAGGGTATGAACTATTGCTGTGCCATTGCCGAACGATTCTTTTCCATAGGACAAGCTTTAGGAAATATGATTGAGAAATTTTCTGAAAATCAATCCAAACTGTTGCTGAAACTCATTATCTGCTGTTACCATAGTTTCTCGGAAACTCCAAGGTTAGCCCTGCAAAATTGCACTCATGCTGCTGCCATTAATATTTTCAGCACTATATATGTATTACATTTAAATTTCATATGCAGGGCACGTGAATGCTTAAGGATGTCCTTTCCTGTGATTTTGACCGATTCAAGGTTCATTAACATCCTCCGTGTAAGTTCTAATACTTGTTTGATTTTCATTATTTGCAGTATAGGCTTGTACGTGCGTGGCATTACGCAGCCACACACGATCTTACACTAACTTTGATCATTTACAATCAAATTGTTGGACTGTACGGAAGCCTTATGTTTTGTGTTAGAATATGTATAGGAAAATACTTGTTAAGCCTTTGAGCTGCAGCTATAAAAGCTTTATAGGACACCTAGCTAGTACGATCTTATTACCCTTTCAAATAGCTGTTCTTATTCAAGTGTTTCGAGAAAAATATTTTAGTTGACAATTATGAATCTAAGGTATGCGTGCTCACTTCTTCTGTGGCTACAAGAGCTGCATGCCATGTTTTCGAGTCTGGAACTATAATGAATTCCCATACCATTGATAACATGTGTACAGCATTTTTCACGTTTATGCAATATGGATTACAAGTTTCCTCATCTAGACCCACGTTGTTGAGTTGTGAGCAGGTTCCATTTGTATTGTGGTTGACTTGAGTTTTAAGTTGATGTGATCCTTGTGATATGATCCTATCTAGGACGATGAAGAAGCTATGCAGTCCCTGCAAAAGTTCTTTCAAAATGTCACTCAAGGAGTCAGGAAGAAGCAATGCAGTTTTTACCGAGGAAATCCGGCAGAATTCAGGCAATTGTTCATAAAGTAGACTCGAGTCGGCTGAGAAGGAAATCTATCCTTAAATGTATTCGTAATGCTAAACTCCTACTTCACCACATCAAAAGAAGTTGTTCTCTCCTTTACTTACGTCTCGTCATGCAATCCTAGCCACCAGAGTTGACCTTTCTCTAGGATAAGCATAGGATCAAATTATGATGCACACTTTTTAACTGAAAACGTTATTAGTTGATGAGAAGTTGGTAACTATAAATACTTTTCGGACATTTTATTGATGCAGTGATGTTTGTTTTTATGTTATTAGGTCCATATAACATTTTTAGTATCATTTTGCAACATCTTGAGATAACAAGTCTATTTCTAGTTTAAGAGTACTAAACAACCCTAGCTATGTCAGAATTGAAGAGAACCAAATATACAAAACTAACTTGTTAAAGAGTTTTTCTTTTATGGATTTATAAATCATTTCATTCATTCATTCTTTGTTAACATAAGATTTGGCATATGTGAGATATTAACATTTTTTTTCTTTAAACTTGTAATATTCTTACTAAGGTTCAATCCTTAGCTGTTTTTTCATTAGGCCTTTTTTTTTAATCTATTATCTCCTTATAGTCTCCTATGCTGAATCTTTTAACTGTTGATTTCCATAAGCTTTTTCTCAGAATTCTTTGTCGGTTTCCACTACGATTTTGGACTCCATTAAGCTCCCATCTATACTCAATCTTTTAAGTTTTATCCTATCAGCAGTAAGTAGATTCTTACATACATAATTTTAGTCAAAATTGTTGTGTTTTCATCCACACGCGCGCGCGCACGCACACACATATATACAGGGACGGAGGTAGGTGGGAGGCAGTGGTGCACTGGGCCCTCCACTTCCAAGATTATTAAATGATTTATATATATATTTATATATATATATATAATAGGACGTAGTTATTTAGAGGTTAGTGGTGCACTGGGCCTTCCAAAATTAAAAAAATAAATATTTGAGCCCTTCTATTTTAAATTCCTGGCTCCGTCACTACATATATATATTTCAATAAAACTAGTTAAGTAGCTTAAACTAGATGTAGATGGTAATAATTGATTGCACTATGTTTTTAGCATGATTTATGAAACATTTAATTTATATGATATTTGGTACTTAATTTAGTTTTTATTTTCTTTACAAGCTTTGTTTTTTTTGGCTCTCCAATGAAGAATTAATGAATTCATGCAAGTATAAGTTAAGTTGGAATGATCTTAGGATGAAATGATAGTAATATATTAGGACATGACATCAATAGTGGGAACAATAAGGACCTACTTTCTGAATAGGGAGACCAACATGTGGGGTTATGTTTTGAACAAAAGGACTAATAGGGAGCTGTTTTTCTGAACGGCGGGACTAGAAGTCAAGAGAGGTGTAAAGCAATATAGGAACTAGCATGTGGCTGTGTTTTTTTTTTTTGGTAAGTAAAAGAGCGAACAACTAGCTAGAGCTAATAACAAGATTAATGTGCCGAGTGCGACTAACACCCATGCGATCATCATTGAGAGTTGGCAGTATAACCACCGGGGGCTGTTGAAAAACCACCACACCCAAAGACACCTCAGGTCTGATTCGAGCCATAGCATCAGCTGTAGCGTTCCCCTCCCTAAAAACGTGATGAATCGTGACTTGCCAACTGCGGGACATCAGCTCCCGAATGCTGCAGATGAGTGCATTGTCCGTACTCGCCTAAATATGGTTGGTGAGCCATTGAATCACTGACATATTATCACTCTCAACCTCGACCCTGTTGATGCCCATACTCCAAGCGAGTTGCAATCCATCGAGCAGCCCCTATAGTTCTGCATTAGTAACCGAACAGATGCCAAGATTGTGAGCAAAACCGGCCAGCCACGAACCATTGGTGCTGCGTAAGACACCACCCGCAGCAGCAGCCCCAGTCAACGGATCGACGGCTCCATCCACATTCAGCTTGGTCCATCCCGACGCCGGAGGCTGCCAGAAAACCTACATCGGAACAGCAACAGCCCTACGCCCCAGTTTCATACTCGAAGCTTTCACTTGCTTAGCCCACCCTTGTCCCTGAATTACGATAGCCTCCGGACCTGTACTAACA
>JAOTBA010000009.1:3506000-3523903 GCA_025629845.1 Erythroxylum squamatum | reverse complement strand
TAAAGGTTAATTTTGGAAGTAAAATTATAAACATGCATATAAAGTTAAGAATAACATTTATTTTGAATAATTAAAATTTATCTAAAACGACACTTATTATGAATCGAAGGGAGTATTAATTATTAAAAATAGTATAATTTAATTTTTAACAGTTGAATTGCGGTAGTTATAGTTAACAATTGGGCATTGGAATAAGATCGCTCCAACTAAAGAAAGATGCAAGCAGTAGCAACAGCAGCTTCCAGAGCATTTACCAAAAGCCCTCATTTTCGCGCATCAACTCACTTCTCCCTTGTACGGACACTCTCTCCTTCTCGCATTCAAGCTCGAGCAATGAGCGACTCTACTCCTTTCAACAAAATTCAAATCCAAAGGGACGATACTGTCAGTATTCTTCTTTTACTTTACGCTTTTTTTTTTCCTTTCTTTTTTGGGTAGGCAGTAGGCTTGGTGGGTGGAGGTATGTCCTCTCTTGGCTTTTGTTCTTGGATGCTTTTAATCTCAAGTCGAACTAAATTGACGATTTTATCAACTGGGTATCGACAAAAATTCAAAAACAAATCTTTTGTATCATTTTCTCATAATGGGATTATAGTGAAATTCTCTCATGTGTGTGCGATGTTATTTCTTCTCTTTATTTGAATTTTCAGACGTTTGATGCCTACGTTGTTGGAAAAGATACTGCTCCGGGGATAGTTGTGCTTCAAGAGTGGTGGGGTGTGGATTTTGAGATCAAGAACCATGCTGTTAAAATCTCTCAGATGGATCCTGGGTTTAAGGCGCTTATCCCCGAGTAAGTTTGTGAATCCATTTAATCCAGTAAAAATTTGAATCTAGTAACTTTGTCAAGTTCATGGAATTTCTTTTGTTGGTTGTCTAACTTGGTTTATTCTTCTATTACCCCAGTCTGTACCGAGGAAAGGTTGGTTTGGATGTTGCTGAAGCGCAACATTTGATGGATGATCTTGACTGGCAAGGCGCTGTCAAGGATATCCAAGCTTCAGTTAACTGGCTCAAGGCAAATGGTTCAAACAAGGTGTGATGCTACTGCTGTCCACATGTTCATGAAATTCGAGACGTTGGATCTGGATATAACTTGCACTGTATTTAACTATGTAGTTCCTTGGAGAATTTCTTGGTTTTGGTTTAGGTTGAATTGCTTTTGATTTCTTCCCTCTTTCTGCAAATGTACTGCAAAGCTGATCTCTCATTCTTGTTTGCAATCATTATTCAAATTCTCTAGTATTCAAATGGTAAACAATCATGGTGAAAATTAACATAATGTGGAGATATGTATTCTTGCAGAGTTTGGTCACTGGGGTGAACATTTCAGCTAGCAATATGTTATTTGTATTTTTGTCATACTTGGCTTCTATTGTTGAATGCATGATAAGATGCATAAACTGCTAGTTGTGGTTTTCATTACCTGAACTTGTGTTTGATTCATATGCTCTCTTCTAATTGATCCTAAGGTGTCTGTCCAAAGACTAATCAGCTACTCAACTATTTTTTCTTTCAATTCAATAGGTTGGAGTAACTGGATTTTGCATGGGTGGTGCTCTCTCCATTGCAAGTTCTGTTTTGGTTCCTGAAGTTGATGCTGTTGTTGCATTCTATGGGGTTCCTTCATCTCAGCTTGCAGATCCTATCCAAGCTAAGGCCCCTGTTCAGGCTCATTTTGGGGAGCTTGATAGTTTTGTCGGCTTTTCAGATGTTACGGTATCCCATTTATTCTAGAATTATTATTGTTTCATGAATACCAATTAATTTTTGTTTACTTTAAATATCTTCTGATATATGTTGTATAGCAACATTGCAAATGGCTCCTGTCCGGCTTCTTCCTTCAGCACCCAGTCATGCACCACTTTTGTTAATATCTTATGTTATGATCTTCTCTCAACCTATTAAGGCTAATTAAGTCCTAGATTGATAAGGTGCACTAGTTGATTGTATCTTTGATATGTGAAAGAGATTGTGAATGAATATGGAGAAAATATTTTTGGGGGAATACCACAGTGATCTATTGAAAGCCTGCATCCTCACTGACCACTATTAGGTGCATCTTTTATCCTTGCTTTATTTGCCTTTTGCTTTAGTGATATTTGATGGTAGTTGAGAATGTATGATGTGTTTTTACTTATCTGAGTTCATGAACTAGTAAAAATTTATTTCAGAATCCTGTTAGCTGCTAATGAAATCATGCATTCGAATGAACCCCTTCGAAACCTGATAGTGCTGTTTTCAAGAATATGGACTGTTGCTACTTTAACTAGAT
This sequence comes from Erythroxylum squamatum, assembly GCA_025629845.1. Taxonomy (NCBI): domain Eukaryota; kingdom Viridiplantae; phylum Streptophyta; class Magnoliopsida; order Malpighiales; family Erythroxylaceae; genus Erythroxylum; species Erythroxylum squamatum. The sequence goes on along the minus strand of JAOTBA010000009.1, from coordinate 3,521,628 downwards.
TGATCTTGTGTTCTATAGCCTTATTGACCACACTATAAATTTTTACTTGCATTTGGATCTGTCTATTTTCTATCACCGTTGAAAGCGATATTATTTGGAAGTATTTGCACTAAGTTAGCTGATCAGTTGCTCCTGTCTAATACTCCTCGTTAGATGATTTATTGTGATTATTGTAAGCTTAGGATGCAAGTCTACATCACTTCAGCTTTAACTTTGCTTCACAGTGTGAAATGAAATTATCAAGTGTAGCATTTCAGCATGATCTATATCCAAACATAATAGTGGCTAGACAATGCCAGATCAATTGCCTGTATGAGTATATATATTTCCAATTCAGTTATGTAATCTTCAAATTGAAGCTATGCATTCTAAAATTTTTCCAAGTTATTTCAGCTGTAGATCAAATTGTGGAAATGAAAAAGAAAAATGATGATAAGTGAAGCTCGTAAGATATGATAAATATTAAAAGAGACTAAAGTAAAACTATAGGCGAGATAATGATTCCCTATCACTTATTTCACTGACATACATCAAATTCATAGACTGCTAGATGTATACATGTGTTTATATCCACAATCTATTTCAAACATCAAATGATGTGGCAGCTGCTGCACAGAAACAACAATGAAAAAGACAATATATGCTGAACCAAGTATGGCCAGCCATTTCCTATATTATCACTTTATGGATATTAATTGGCTAATTGTTGATGCGTGAAGAGAATGTTAGATGTTAGACGTATATTCGTGGCCTTGGTGAATTTGGTTAGGTAACTACCTGAACTAAAAAGAGTTACTTGTTTTTGTTGAAGGCTGCCAAGGCTTTGGAGAAAAAGCTGAAAGAATCAGGAGTTCCCTATGAGGTGCACATTTATCCAGGAAATGGACATGCTTTCATGAACAGATCTCCAGAAGGTGTGCAGAGGAGGCAGGGCATGGGACTAGCAGACGAGGATCAAGCTGCTGTTGAATTGGCATGGTCACGATTTAGTTCTTGGATGACCACTTACTTATGTGCATAAAGGACTGAATATCTTAGTATGTCCTTCTCGGCTTTGGATACATGTTTAGTATCTTAAATAATAACATTACCTGGAGCACGTTGTGAAGCATGATCAATTGTAATTTCAGGTATCGACCTTTGTGTTTCTTATCACTAGTTACTTCAGATAAGTGATATTGTTGTTTGGTTTGCAGCTTGAGTACGTTTCCTGCCATCATGCCCCCATCTTAATTTGTAGATTTGATGTGGTACGTAATATTATTTGGTACATGTTCTCCTGTTGTTTCACTTTTTTTTACCAAATCTTAAAATTCTCTTGATAAATCCTTGTATTTATTTAAAGTTTTTCTAAAATGCTTTTTGATAAGTTTGTGTTAACCAATATGTCAGAGAATACATGTGGGGAACTTTCTTCAAGTGAATAATCATGTTATAGGGGCTTATTAAGAGGTAGTAAAGCATAGGGATGATGGTGAGTGCATGCTATGAATGTAATACCTAAAATTTTTCCAATTATAATCTCTCTCTCATTAAAGTAAGCAAAGTATGTAACATATCCTTGGTAAGTAATATAATGGTAATTAAGAGTAGAATCTTGTTAAGAAGCAATATTAATTTAAAAACCTAAATCTATTAACTAAATGACAATTAATTTGAAGAATTTTTTTAATAAATTTTGAATAACAAAATATACAATAAAACTAAAATCTAGAGAATAGTCAAAGAAATTGATGATAACTGAGGTTGGTACTTAAAGTCAACAAGCTTAGCTTGAATCGGCTTGACTTGGAGCAAAACTTTGGCTTCATTCAAAAATTTTGGGCTTTGAGCTAAGTTTGGGCTTAGGCTTTATAGTTTGACCTAACTCAAAGTTTGAATTTTCACCCGTGTGTGTGCAAAAACAATATTATTTTGTGCATTAATGAATATAAAATGAATTTGAAAGTTAATCATCTATATTTGAAGGATATCCCTAATAATTATGGCTATGTTAGATACTTCTCAAACAACTGAGGTTAAACCTAATATAGGTGAAGCTAAATCCACAATAATTGAACCAATCAGACCTTCACCACCACCAATACAAATACCTCCAAACAAACCTACTTTACGACTTTAGTTTACTTTTGATGATCTTCAATATAAAAATGAAAAAGATTGTCTACATGAATTTAGTGTTTGGATTGATTTATAGATGACTCAACTAGATACACCTTTAAGAGATATCATATCTAAGTTTACTTCTCATTTCATTGGTACTTTAATAGAATGTTGGCAAAGTTTAGATGACTATCGGAGACTCCAATATATTCAAGTAACATCTACTGGTATTCCTCTTGGAGTTATCCATAAAGAATTCATTGGTGATTTTTAGATTATTGACAACAGACTCAAAAAGAATATTTTGAAATGAAGTGTTGCTCTCTAGATAGATGAGATCTTCATAAGATTTTCAATGTATGATAGAAAGATGCTATTTGCTTAATGGTTTTAATGATGTCAATCTCTGTTATATAAATGAATTTCAGCCAGAACTTTGAAGGACCATTGCAACTTTATGCAGAGATATGAAATAGATATCTTTTGGTGATATTTATCAACTTACATTAGCATCTCTTAATAAACTCTATGATCAACAAGCATTTTTCAAGAATATGATTAAACGTGTTCCTCTTTTGAAAAAGGCTTGCTAGAAGCCTTACTTTAAGATCAAATGTAAGGAGAAAAAAGAATGTGAGCATCCTAGCATAAAGAAATATCATCAGAAGAAGTTCTCTACAAACAATCTCATAAATCCCAAATCTCTAATAAAGGCTATCAAAAGCCATTCAGCAGAAATAAACGAAGTAGATATGTTTGATTCTTTAAGAAGAGAACCCCTCATTCTAAAAAAGCAGACCGATGTTTTATTTATAGCAAGCTAGGACATTTTGCTTGACAATATCCTAACAAGACAAAAAGGGATTTGAAACTATTGGATTTCATTGAGGCTATCATACCTATTAATGAAAATAACAATATTAAGGACATTATTGAAGAACAATCTAGTGAAGATGAGGAAATCAAATTTTGGAGAGATCAATTTTTGGAGTACTGTCTTGAGAACCATGCACAATTCTCACACCCCATTCCTCTTTAGAAGAAACCACAATTCTTCATTCATTTACCTTTCAAAAAGAATGAATATATCAATCTAACCAAAGTAACTAACCCTAGAATGAATCCTAATGATTTGACGTTAGCACAAGAGGAGTGTACTGTCTTACTTCAACAAGGATTAATTGAGCTCACAAAACCAGATTGGGCTTATTAAGTTTTCTATGTAAACAAAAGAGCTGAAAAAAGAAGGGGAAAAAAAGGTTGGTTATTGACTACAAACCTCTCAATGCATCCATTCAAGATGATAAGTTGACCCACAAGAAAGGTACAAGACAACTTTTTGCATCCCTAATGCTTAATATCAATAGACTATCAAGTCATTTGGACTTAAAGTCGATCCATCACTATTTCAAAAGGTCATGAAAAAAAATCTATGGACCCATTCTTGCTAGTGCCTTAATTTACATTGATGACATTTTATTATATTCTAAGATCCATGATGATCATAAGGTACTGACCCAATCTTTTTTGTATCTCAAAAAACAATATGGAATCATGTTCTCAGCTAAGGAAGTATTGGAATAACCTAAATAGAATTTTTGGGAATGAACTTTCACAATGGATTTTATCATCCCCGACAACATATAGCCAGTGAGTTAGTACATTTTCCTAATGAAAACTTAACAAAAAGAAAATTCAACTATTTCTTGGAATTGTAAACTACATTAGGGATTTTATTCCACACATGACTAACTATACCAATTCCTTATCAAGATTGTTGAGAAAGAATCCATCACCATAGAGTCAAGAGCAGACTAAAGTTGTTAAGTACTTAAAGAAAGTGAGTCAACATCCATGCCCTTTAAAGATTCCTGAAAAAAGACAATGCATCCTTTAGAAAAATGCTAGCAACCAATATCAGGGTGCCATCTTGATTGAAGAGATTGATGGAAAACGACATTATTGAGGCCATGCTAGTGTCTAGTTCAAGGAATCAAGAAACCATTACCATACCATCTACATCGAGATTTTGGCAATAAAAAAGGACATTGAAAAGTTTCTTTTCCATCTCATATCATATCATTTTGTGGTGGAAATGGATAATAAGTCCTTTATAAAGATTCTTAAGACTTATAAGAAAATATTTCCTAAAAACAATTTACTTCGTTGGAAAGATTGGTTTTCTCCCTATAAAGTCACAATCTTCCATATCAAAGGTCATTACAACGTATTTGTTATTTTTCTTTCTAGACACAGAAAGCCTATTCGACTTCTCACTCATATCCCAAAGAAACCAATTCCCCTCTTCATTCTTTGAATTATGGTTTTCCCTCTTTATGCCATAATTAAGAAATCTTTTCCTCCAATAACCCAAAACCCTCCTCAAACTTTTAATGAAATTGTTGTCCAAGTCTTTTTTGTTACCTTCATCTTGCTCCTATCACCTTGAACATTTCTCCTTACCCACATCACTTTGACATCTTGACACCATATCAGACTTTGTACCATATCTATGACTCTCTTACTGAACCCACTATATGGCATCTTTGGGCTTTATCTACCCTCTATACTTGTCTTATTGCTTTATCTCCTTTAAATGTTTACCAACATTTAGCTTAATCTTTTTAATGTCAGTTCTCTGTTGTGGACATTCTTGGAGTTGCTCCACTCATTTCCCAAGGGGAGTATCCAATTAGGTCAGATACTCAACAAATACCAATTATGAAGCATTCCTCTAGTTGAACAAAAAGCTCATTCAATCTTCATCATCCACTGTCTTTATAACATAACTGAAAACCGTTATGTTTACACCATTAATCATTTTTAGATCTGGAGGACCTCCATTGTCTGGCCAAAAAACTAAAAAGATAAAATGCATGATCTTTATTAATATTTATATTAGTTTAATCATCATTCACTACAACAAAATCGACTTTTAGCCACTTTTTTATGATGGTTTGAAAATTATGGCTAAAAGTCATCTTCTGGTGACGATTCCCAAATTCATCATCAAAAGTGAAGGTTTTTGCCACATTTTTCGTTATTGTCACATAATTCACGAAATATTGAGCCTTTGGCGATGATCCCCATAGTTGTCATAAAAAGTTCAACTTTTGGCAACGAAATTTAAAAAATGTAACCAAAAGTTTATATTAAAGATTTTATATCTTATGTATTTCTTAGGGGAATTTTGATGAATTTTTTGTGTTAATATTCTTAAAAATAATAATGTTAAAAACATAATTTTTTAATGGTAAGTGTGCTTAATAATCTTAAGGTTAATTATAATTGACATTTATATGATTTTTCTTATTTTCTTTACTTGCCTTCTTTACAAATTTGGTTAAATAGCTAATGCATTCAAAACCATTTCAATTTGTTTAAATATATAGATTTATACACAAATTATTCTTTAATGATGCCTATTGCACATAATACTACACCTCCGATCATAAAATATTTCATGAAAATAGAATGAAGCATCTAAAAATTGTAAAATGTTTTAAAAGTTTTAAAGATATTGTTGAAAAACAAATGATAGGTAACTTAAATTTTGAAAAATAAATATTATTTGGATATAAAAGATAAACATACCTAAAATTTTAATATTAATAAGATCAAAATATAATAATTTTAAATTAACTACTATTCTTAATCATTAATATTTATTAACAAAAAAAAGATAATACATATAAATATTGAAATATGGTAAGCAATATAATATAATGATATATGGTAAGTAGTAAAAGATTTTAATCAGAAGTTTAACAATTCTTACACATACATCTTAAATAAATAAAATTTTATGCTTATTCCATCGAAGAGGAAAATAAATAATTATTTTTTAGATTCCATGCAACATAAGACTCGGTAGAAGAGGAAAAGTAGTTTCCTATGTTTGGATTCCCAATAAGGGTCCTTGCACGTTCGAAGGCTTCAATTGAAATAGTCAAAGATCTTCCCTCAGGTATTGGGTTATTAACACCATCTTCTAACAACTTCTTAGGTTAACTAAACTAGAAGAAGATACAGTAAATGAATCCCCAGATGCAGTATGGATCACAGAATTAGATGAACTACATGTACGATGCATTTTATTTAAGAAACAATTAGTATATAAGTTAAATAGCTAATTAAGTCAAACGATATAACAAACCCAAATTCGAGCAAATACATACTTGATTGAACAAACATAGTAATTGGAATCAACAAATGTTTCAAAACAACTTATTTCTTTAATCCTGTACCAACCATTGGGACATTACCAATGCCTCCATTTTCACTTATGTTATTTTGAATATTTGAGGAAGCCTTACACAACACATAGTATATGCAATCAAATGTTCATATGATAGCTTCCTAACAGAAAATGAGATACAGATAATTGAGGAAAAGGGTAATTCAAATGATACTAAGAAACTTGAAGAAGAAGATTGGCCATTGAAGGCAAGTAGTGATTCGACTTTGATAAGGAGGTTAGTTGTTTATCAATTTGTTCTTCACAAGGGAGAATTTGCCACATTCCTCTCAATAGAGCTCATTTCTAACATCATAAACTAGTCTTCACGTCAACATTTCATGATGAATTAATGTTAAGAGTTTTTTTTATGAAAAGTCAATTTAGCATAAAATTCAATATATTTAATTAAATTTTTAGTAATCAAATCCCATAAATTCTCAGGGGAGAATGAACTGATCCAAAATTGAATGGAACTTTACCATACAAATCCTAGCAACAAAAAGGAAAGATCATTTTTTTATCGACGTTAAAACAAACCTCATTCCTTTTTATCGATGTTAAAACAAACCTTCTCCTCTTTAACTTCTTGTTTATTATGATAAAAAACAACATAGATCAAGTCCAATGTTAGATTTGAACCGATTCTCTTCTTAAAGATACATTTAATCCGATCGAAGAATACTCAGGAAAAGCTTTTGTATGTTGAACATGTAATACAAGAGCTTAAGTTACATACATAATAACAAAATTGTGGAAAAGATAAGAGAAGAAGAAGCAAACCTAGAGAAAGTTAAGAGAGAGAGATAGAGGAGGAAGATAGGAGATGAGAATTGGCTAAATGTTGAAAATAGAATAAAGTACATAACATCGCTTCTGGAAGTTAAATCATCAAATAGTTGGCAGGCTTTCCTCAAAGAAGCATTAAATATGGGAAAAACGTCAACCTATATAAAACCAATAGAAAAACACAATTAACCATTTTCTAAACACAAACACAACACATACAACAAAAACCTATACAACATAAGAAGAACACAAAACCCACATAAAATTCAAAACATAGTAGAAAAATAGGGCATAATAAAAGGAGGGTTCTTAAAAATAGAAAAGAAGAATAGTACTAACACAAGACACGACGTTTTTTTGATGGTGACAATTGCAAAAGACAAAGACCACAGAGAAGATGATGCTTCTTTAGAAACACGACGGCTAACACAAAAATCAAGAGAGCTTCTTTTTTATGTTAATACCCTAGTAGAAAATGACATCGTTTTTTGTTAAGCAAAACGAAATCATTTTCGATTAATTCAGAAGAAATATACTATTATGTGACGATTCATATAATCATTGCCTAATGGTGCCCCATTATCATTTGGCTTGACCTTTAGCAAAGAAATTATATAAAATATATACAATTTTAATAACAATACCAAATTTATATATAATAAATATAGAAATATGATTAAATAGACTAATATATTACATAAGTAAGATATGAGAAAATTGTCTATCATCTAATGCATTCTTGAATCATTATACTATTTACAATTATTATCTATACATTCATATAACATTATATTAATTACCATATATAATTATATTTATTACAATATAATTAAAAAATAATTACAATATAGTAAAAAATGTAAATGAATATTACTTATTAATATCATATTCTTAAAAATAAAATTTAATATTATGGTCAATGATTGTAAGTGTAAAAAGTAATCACGTGGCTTTTAGCATCATGGCGAGAAAGCTAGCATGTCCACCTGGTTTTGAGTCTAAGAAGACTTTTGAAGTTGGAGAAAGCTTCACTACTCAAAAGACCAAAGAAGAGTCCAAACTTCCAGACTTTTTTCAAGAAATTAAGAAACATGGCCTCTAATTTGGACTGATGTAGAAATAACCTATTTCATTAAAGAAATGGAAAAATTGGATGATGATATGTCTGTGTTTAATGATGATAGTGGATCTAGATCCTTATTTGCACCACCATGTCAAGAGATTCTATCTTATCTTTTAGGAATATTATTGGGACCTAGTGCTTTCCAATAATTTTTACTTTTACTATGCACTTTTGTACTTTACTTTCCATTATTGTACTATGAAAGGTTGTTATTTAAAAGTTGTTTGTTTTGTTCTTCCTTGCTTGGCCTATAAAAGGAAAGTTTCTCTTCCTTTATAATCACATCTTATTCGCGCCATCAATAATATGAAGTGTATTTTCTATTTTATGTCTTTCTTCTAAGTTTTCTCTCTCCTAAAAGCTTGATTCATGAATAATGTAGATCTAGTCATACAGAAAGACAAGTATACTCTACACTTGTCTCTCTTTTGAGGATCCTGTGTATGAAAAAGTCTTTGACTGTAGATCCTATTTGAGGTCTAAATTATTCAAGATAGGATTGGTCAATTTACATTCTTAAAAGGCAGGCCTTGAGAGTTGAAGCTCGTGAAGAGAAAAAAAAAGGCTTATGTCTCAACTAGCATAACTAGAATCTCAGCTACAGTCAATCCTAGGAGGAGACACTGAGAAGTGCTTAAAAGAAGAATTAAAGGATAAATTGATCTATTTAACTGTCTCTTTAAAACATATGTGGCTAATATAAACTTATTTTTATGATTTTTTTACTAACTGGTAAGTTTAGAAATACCTAAAAACAGGCATTGACAATTTGATTTCCATTAATAGATAATTTCATATTAAGTTGCAAGTTCCATAAACCTAATCAATATCCTCAATATTGAGCTTTAGGTCATTTATAAAAGAGTTAATTGACATGAGACTCAGATGGAGTATTATTAGTATATTATATTGCAATTGATATCATGTTTATTGGTAAATCGAAGCAGAATATGATCTTATATGTAGCGGAATAAATACAAACTTTCTATAATATGATTAGCATGTAAAATATAATAAAGTATAAATCATAATTCGTATCTTATAGTAAAGTTTGATTCTTTTCTTATTATTTCCCTTGAAACGTTTCAGAAATCGACTCATCTCAACTACCATTGTTACATATGCATTAGACATCTAATGGTAACTTTATAATTGTTGTAGAGAGGATTAGGTAAGAAATGTTAGCTCCTTTAAAGCCTAAATTTATTTATAATAAGACTTAGACTTTTAGTAATTTAATTGAATTAAAATTTTATTTTTAATTAATCTTTAATGAAAATTAAAATTAATTATAATTAAATACCAATTGAACCTAAATAAGATTCAATATCTCATATTGATCCTTATTTATTACATATCTCATATTTAAACATAATTAATTTTCTCAGATTTTACAACCAAGTCTAACTTTTTTAAAATTCCTTTTCTCTTTTCAACCCCTTTTTGTGTATGACCTAATAAGTTCCTAAATATGTTGACAATGGATATAAATTCTAACCCTAAGGGCATGTTTGGTTGAGGGTTTATTAATGGAAGGGAAAAGAATGTAATACTATTCCATCGTTTGGGATGAAGGTTTAAAATGGAATGGAATGGAAGAAGAGAGTTTTATATTACATCTTGTTCCATTCTAAACAGTAAAAAAAAAAAACCCTCCGATTTGGGGGGTTTTACTTTACACTATATTACATTTTAAACCCTTCAACCAAACAACATTTTACTATATTACATTATAAATCATTCCATCCCTCCTAAAAAATAATTTTCTAATATTACATTCATTTACGTTCTATTCCATTATAATCCATTCTATTATATTTTATTGCATTCCATTTCATTAAAAATTTTACGTCCAACTAAAAATAGCTTAAATTATATTTAGGATTAAATAAATTAAACTTTTTTAATTTATCTTTAATTGTCTATAGAAAAATTTACATCCATATATCAAAATTAGTACGCATTACGACCATCCAAATCATGGTATTACTAAAAGAGTGGTTTAAAGAGAGAATTTTATAGGATACAAGATAGCTTTAAATAATTATATTACTAAACTTCAACCAACGGAGTCGCCTTAAGACATAAATCAACATCGTTATAATTTGAACAGCATCACATAAATCATCCAATGAAATACTAATTACATCACTCATCGAGAATGAGAAAGTTCATTATTTCTATATTTTTCTACAAGATCTTAACTTTTCAATAAATGGGATATCTTGTGAGTTGTGAGTCACACATTAATGTTTACCTATATAGAATGTGATTACATCTTTTTCTTCTTGGGACGACGAGTTCATTGAAGAATTACTCTTTTCTTTTTTCTTTTCAGAAAATGGAAGTTCGCACCCTAAGTCAGGAAACGGAAACCGTAATATAAGGCAACTTAAGGCATAAGAGGATATCGTAAGAACAGAGACAGGAAATGAAACAATATACATAATGGGCGCAGGAACTAACAAATCTATGAAAGGTAGGGAATCAACAGAAGGTCTCCAGACAGTTTTAGGAGGGAGTGGAGAACAAGAAGGCAAGGGATTCGGTCTACAAGAGCTGACGGGGTCAATCAACCCCGCTGGAGATGGTTCCAACCGACTACTCTTACGTGTTGAAAGTCAAAGAGCTTTAAGTCAGAGATCAAAGTGGGACCCATAATAAAGTGTTGACTAAAAGCAACACTTGAGTCTGTCGGTTTTCCTCTTTTGCCCTTTTCTTTATTTTGACATTTCACTACCCTATCTAACCACTTTCCATCGCTTTTGGGCCACCTTTTGCTTTCTTTCAACCCACATGGACTCCGTCTCCGGTTCTGATCTGTCCGCCTGATTAGTTCACCTCATCCCATCAGCTTCTGATCCAATCCTACGTTGAAAAGGTTGCTTTCTGGTTTCTTCTCATCCCGTCGTTCATTGTTGTCCACCATTCAACGAAGAAAGTGAAGCAAACCTGCTTGTGATCAATAAGTATTGATGACTCACATCATTACTAATTCTAAGGATGATGTATACATACAATCTTACGGTGGGTTGGAAAGTGTATCTCCCAGTTCAGAATCTTAAGATAAAACATATTATATAGTTCATTTCATTTTCTGGGGTGTGTTTTCTTAGTACAGGGTGATGTATTAAACAAAGTTTGATACTTTCATGGACCAAAAGTGACCAAGATGTAGAATGGAAGGAAAAGAGAAGTGAAGTTTGACAAGTAATAAAAGAGGAAATCCAAAATTTTTCTTACAGAGCAAATGTCATCATCCAAGCATATCTTTCACATCTTCCACATCCCTTCACTTTCTCACCAAAATCCAAATCTAAATCTAAGCTCAAAATTTAACACACACTCCTATTAGTCTATTACTACTTTACACCTTGGTCTTCTTCTAAAGTCTCAACCCCCTCTTTTATTGCCGAGTCCATTGCACCGTTTAGAGACTTGACAAACCCTCCCTCTCTTCTGTCTTTCTCCCTCTAAGTTTTTACTGTTGATTTATGGCCAAGGGAAGAAGTGGACTTTCCATTGATTCAGATCTAATCTTCAGTACTGGTAGTGATGGGTTTTTAATTCTGCTCAAACCAACTGTCTTAATTCTTTCCCTGAAGAACCAGAAACCAAGTGTAACAACCAGCTATTAATTCTACTACAACAGCCACTTGCACTGTTGCTATGATGGATTCTACTCCTACTAGGTCTTCTCCTCCTAGCACAACCATCCAATTCCCAGTCAACCTTCACTCTTCTCATGACCATCTCGACCATGATCATTCTCCTCTTCATCCTCTTTCCTCTGATGATGACAAACGGGCGGTCATCCGTGAGACCATGGACTTCTTCGCTGACAATAAAATGCATGTTGATGTAGTTAAGCCCACCAAGGACCAAACCGATGATTTGGAGGACGACAATAGTCGTGGTTTGGAGTTAATCGTTAACGTAAGTCTCCAACAATTAATTTGCCACTTAGTTAATGTTTTGGTTATGCAATTCTTCAATTTCTTTCTTCGTTTTTAATCGTATTGATTACTTTTTAGTTCTGTCTATAGACTGGCTTGAATCTTCTCACTACCAATACTAGCACTGACCAATCTGTGGTGGAAGATGGGATGTCTTCAAACATGGAAGATAAAAGAGCTAAGAGTGAGGTAGTCATCAGAAAAAGATGGGATTCATGAATCCGTCGATTTCCATTTGATGTTGATACACGTTACTTAGCTACTTGCTATTTTGGGCAGCTGGCAGTTCTGCGCGCCGAATTAGAAAGGATAAAGATGGAGAATTTACGATTACGAGACATGGCAAATCAGGTTACTAGCAACTACAACACGTTACAGATGCAATTAGTGACGCTTATGCAGGGCCAAAAGACTTCTGAAACGAATGAAGAACATGGCCAAGAGAAAAAACATAGTGGAAATGGAGTAGTACCTAGACAAACTGTGGATCTTGGTCTAGCAGCTGCTGGTGCTAATGCTGACGAGCTTTCCCTTTCTTCGTCCGCAAGAAGAAGCTGCGACCGGTCAAGATCCCCCGGAAATAATGCAGAGAATGGGAAAAATAACAAAGAACTGATGGTACTTGATGAAGATAGGAAGGGGTTGGATAGAGGAATCGATCAGAGAGAGGACGGCCCAGATCAAGGATCACAAAGTTGGGGGCCTAGTAAGATTACAAGATTCAATTCCTCCAAAAGCATTGATCAAACAGAAGCCACCATAAGGAAAGCACGTGTATCTATTAGGGCTCGATCAGAGGCTCCTTTGGTACTGTGAATTGTGTAGTAAAGAAGTTTATATACCTTTAATTTTTCTTGCACATTTTATGAATTTGAGGAATTTTTTATAGATCACTGATGGATGTCAATGGCGAAAGTATGGACAGAAGATGGCAAAGGGTAATCCATGTCCTCGAGCTTATTATCGGTGTACCATGGCTGCTGGTTGTCCAGTTCGTAAACAGGTAATTTTTCTTTTGATTTATCATATTCTGTTTGAAGTTAAACTACTTATTGTCGTTTTCAGTTAAGACCAAAAAGTTGTCTACTGCTTTATCTGCTTTTAGTTGTTCGTCAGTACATATCCAGTTGACATTTTGCAAAAGGAACAGATACCATGCTGCTTTTAATGACTATTAATGTTAGATAAAGCACTAGAAGATTTCTAGGATTTCTATTTTAGTGCTGCTATTGATCTATCCTGTGGGAAACCCACGTTTGGAAAGCTGTTTTAAAGCCCATCTTTGAGAAAATTGTCAATCATGGCATAACTCTTCCGACTCCTGGATTTGAAGCGACATGTGAAACCTTTTTAACAGGTACAAAGATGTGCAGAAGACCGAACAATCCTCATAACAACATACGAAGGTAATCACAACCATCCTTTGCCACCGGCAGCCGTGGCAATGGCATCAACCACTTCATCGGCCGCAAGAATGTTGCTGTCAGGCTCAATGTCTAGTGCTGATGGACTAATGAACTCAAATTTCCTCACCAGGACTCTGCTCCCATGCTCCTCCAGCGTGGCCACCATTTCAGCTTCAGCTCCATTTCCTACAGTCACACTAGACCTAACACAGAATCCGAGCCCTTTACAGGTCCCTAGGCAATCAACACAATTCCAGGTTCCATTTCCAAACCTTGCTGATGCCCCAGCAGCTGCATTGTTACCTCAGATTTTCGAACAGGCACTTTATAATCAATCAAAATTCTCTGGTCTACAAATGTCTCAAGACATGGAATCTAACCAACTAGGTCAGCCATCACAGCTAGCAGCAACGCAGCTGACTTCGTTGGCCGATAGTGTAAGCGCCGCAACAGCTGCCATTACGGCGGATCCTAATTTCACTGCAGCTCTAGCGACAGCGATTACGTCAATAATAGGTGGTTCCCACCCCAAAAACACCAGTGGTACCGCCAACGTTACAACTACCAGCAACAACAACGGAAAATTGACTTCAAGCGGTAACAATAATAATGGAAGCAATACAATTCCCAGTTCAAGTATTCCAGGGAAATAAATGATTGTGGATTTTCTTTTTAACTTCTGCTTGTCACTGTTTCAGCTGGCACCTTCTTTGGCTACTTTCCTGGAGGAGAAAAAACAAATATATACATGTTCATTACTTGATTCTTTTTCCTTTGGGATATGAATTAATCGCTATTCTTTGTTATTTCAATAAATTCTTTTCAATTTTATTCCGATATAAATCAACTAAAACAGAATACGAGTTGGTTCTGTCTGAATCTGTTGAGGCTGGACACCGTTACTTTGATCCATGGTCTGAATGACTTTAATTAGAGAATACCTGCAAAACAATGAAAGGCACACCAGAGGTTATTTGCCGGCAGGCCCCTCCGACGTTCAAGTCGTACCGACTGAGCGCCTTTATTCGGTCAATCACCCCCCACTCCTCCCTAGTAAGGGACACATTTGAAACGTCATTCCATCGCTTGGCCAGAGGATATCTCCACTACCTGGATTTAAAGGAAGATCCCGGGAGCCTCACAAAGAAGTACTTTGTCCTCCAAGCTTGGACCTTAGAAGCTGTTCCAGCAGAACGATAGCGTGCATCTCTATACTGGAGATGAGGGATCCCGGCCCTGACACTTGAGCTCTGGTTCATTTTCAAAAAAATACCTACTAAGTCTAGGTCTTCTCTTATGAATAGGAAGCCACCATTTATGAATGGCCCATCTGTGCCTCTATGCCTGGGCTTGAACTTGGGCCTAGCACGACCGACCTAACGACGAGTGAAGAAGAATAGATATAAGAAGGCTATTTAGTTGGTCTACTTCAACATGGTCCCTGGATTTAGAGAGAGATGTTTTGTATTCATTTAAGGGCTGTCAATGGCTTTTCGTAAGATTGTGTGCGTGGAGCCAAACCCACAAAGATTGGAAGAGATAAAGAAGGAAAATTAGCCCCGTTGAATTTTTTCCCTAACCCACAAAGATTGGAAGAGATAAAGAAGGAAAATTAGCCCCATTGAATTTTTTCCCTAGCTGGAGTAACGTGTGGCGTGTAGGCAGTCTTAAATCTGCTTGTAGTTGAGTATAATGCTTTTCATTTATTGTTATGGAGATTCATGTCTGTGGTGTTAAAATACTGGAGCAAAGAATTTTCAGAATCACCCATTGAGAAATGAACAAGATTCAGTTCTGCACTTTGAGATTAGATTCACAGGCCCGCTTGTAAAATATATTCTTCCCAACATTGAAATTAAGACCCTGAGCTTGAACTAACAAGCTATGCCTTTCTACTGTATTTAGTCTTTCCCTGCTTGTTGGTAAAATAACTTATTGCTGCTTCTTGCAGTTATCTTATTTTTGGGTGCTTGTACAAAACCTCCACGTTTGTCAATGGTTACAGAATACATGG
>JAOTBA010000009.1:3492854-3503568 GCA_025629845.1 Erythroxylum squamatum | reverse complement strand
AATTACTAAAACGTCCTAAGCTTATTATAAATAGGCTTAAGCTCTATGTAGCTAGCACTACATGCTTAACCCTCTCTATAAAAGTTGCAGAGTTCTCTCAACTCATTCTGTGGATACAGTTAGAGGCCGGACACTTGTGCGGCTACGGTGGTTGAGACGGATCGGTTTCGGAAGTGGTTCGAGGGATGCATCAAGATAAAGATCAAGCTTCGGAATAAGGTACGAATTAAATTCCGCTTTATTTTAATTCGTGTTAATCATTTTATATAATTAAATAGATCTTGGTTTTCGGGAAATCAAAAGTCACAAAAAAGTTTCGTGATTATTCCGCTGCAGTCGGATCAGATCTGGTCCAGATTTCCCAACAGCTCACACATATGACGATGATATGCTGCTTGAAGAGCTACTTGCAGAAACCTAGTTACGGCGCTAGTGATTTTCTGTGGTCTATGTTGAATTAGTCATTTGTTATGTGAGGAACTTGATAAAATGGCTTGTAGGAAAGGAATCGCCAGTTTTTCTTGATTTTATACTTCTTGAAGAAGAATCAGTAGTCTCAATCCTGATTTCATATTTTAAATTCCTTCATATGTTAGGGTGTAACTTAGCAAGCTTTTATTGACTGCCATCCTCATCTTTTCTGCCTAGTTCGTGATAGAAGCCCTTCTAAATGTCACTTACTATTCTCTTGACCCTTCATGTTACTTTTTTAAGATATGTTTTGTGAATACTTTTTTTAAAAAAAGAAATGAAATAATTAATAATAAAGAGAGTCATACAATCTATAACAAAAGGAAATACCCTTAACTAAGTAACCTTAGGATATGAGATTTAGAGCAAAGAACAATAAGGGATTATGTGTAGCAACGTTAACGCTATATGCGTCATGAGGAGCAGATGCTTAAACTGCAATTGAGTTGTAGTTTCTTCAACAAAATGAGCTCACAAATTCCAGCGATGATCATAGATATCAAAGTTGCTTTGGCTGAGGATTTGTTGGCAAAGCGTCTAAGATTCCTTTCTCTCCAAAGCATATAGATACAAACACCCAATACGATAATGTGAATTTGGTGATATGATTTTGAGGGATTGTGTTGAGTTGAGATTCAAAATGTAATATCAGTGAGAGAGACCCCTGGATCATTCCATAAACATATAGTAGTGACATAGCCGCAAATAGCTTTGTTGAAAGGACATTCGAAAAGGAGGTGGTTCTGTGATTCATCCTACATGGAGCAAATCGGACAAGTTTTGTCCACTTGCAAATAAGGCATTTTGTCAACGGTGGATAACTTATTTTGTATGGACAACCAAAAGATAAAAGATATTCTCGGGGTTAAAATTTTACTCCATACAGTAGCGGAACATGATACTGTGGAGCATCGTCTACGTAACTGATCAAGAATGGTTTTGTTCGTAAGCTTGCTAAGCAAGATATCCTTCTAGAAAAAGATGTCAGATGAATGTGGTGCCAGGGGATATCCTGGTTGAAGATGTTGCAGGCTTTAGAGAAAGTTCCAGGAGTTTCCATTGATGAAAGAGCAAAGTCGAGTGTTTAGTGAATGTAGAGAAGACATTCTCGAGTATTGAGTCAAGTGTATCAAAGGACCCATACTTGACCAATTGTCATACCATAATGAAACCAATCTACCATCCCCTATTTTGCATGAAACTTCCTACTGTACTGCATCTCGTAATTTTAGAATCTGTGTGAGGAGATGTGAGTGTGAGGCTTTAGGTTTGATGTCCCATATATTGCATAAATAAGTTTTCTATTCCCTTATGAAGTGTTGCTTGGACCTCTATATCTTCCTTAGAATTTATTTCGGTCTAGTTCCTTGCTTCTCAAAAATTAGTGGAACTTCTCAATTGATCTCATATATTTAGCTATAACTTCTTTTTCCATTACTACTACTACTAGTACTACTAATAATATTACCACCACCACCACCACCACCACCACTATTATTATTATTATTATTATTATTATTATTATTCATACTACTACTACTCATATTCACCTTATTAGTAGTGTTAACTTTCTCCTTCTTCATCCTTTTCTTCTTCTTCTTCTTCTTTTTGTCACTACTACTACTACTACTATATTACTATTAGTTTTAGCTTTCTCCTTTTTCTTCATCCTTTTCTTATAATCCCTCTCTCTCTCTCTTTGTCTCTCACTATCTCTCTCTCACTTCCTCTCTTTTCACGTGGATCATTTGAAAACAGTCTCTCTATTAGTTAGGGGTAAGACTGTATACTATTGAATCTCTCTAGATCCCGCGAAGCAGCGATATTTATATTTGGTGATGTTGTTGTTATTATTATTGTATTTACCTTGTACATATTTAGATGTATATTATAAAGTTCATGAGATAATTATACATTGCAAATAAAATTATAATTATAAGATTTATATTGCATTTATGTATTATCTCTAAATTGTTCTCAGTAATTGTTCTATTATGATTGGACATTAATAGAGTATAAAAAGACTAGCACACGTTATATTTTTCCTTATGAATGAAGTAGTCGATCTCATAAGCTAAAGTATGGAGATACTTTAACAGATGTGCAGGTGCTTGTTAGAGAGAACAAGTTCATTGGATAAACTCGATATGAGAAATCCATTTGGAACATTATTTGTATATCTATAGAATTCTCATTGTGACAATTGTATAAGTGATATTTTAACTTGAGGTATCCAAAGCTATCTTATATAGGATTGTTATGTTTTGATACTACTAATGACCTATTTAATCACGAGTTGTTCAATCAGTAGTCATTGCATGTAGCATGAACTATATAGAGGTAGTCGTGTTATCAAGATAGGATTTATCACCCAAAAGTAATTAGGGAGAATATTCTGTTGTTCTCAATTAGTATTGATTACAAAAATCCTCGGTCAAGGTGGAACGACGCTTTGTAAATGGTTTACAAATATCATTAATTAAATCAATATCTAAGGACAGAGAACTTATATGATTGAACTTAAAAAGAGTAGACATTAATTTCATGTTCTGTCTAATTAAAACATTATATAATGAAAGAATATAATTATATAGAAAATCCTACACAGAAAGGTTATTTTAAAATCACTTTGACATTCATAAATATTTGAGTAGTCATAATATATTGCTAGATGTCAATCTTGATCTGTGATTATAAATTGTTCAATTGGAGAATTAAAGATAAATTAAAAGGAGTTTTAATTTATCTCATTCTAATTATGAATTAGAATTAGAATTTATAATCATTGCTAACATATTTAAGAATATAATATTTCTCAAATAAAGAAAATGTTAAAGAAAGCAAAGATATTTTAATCAAGTTGGACTTGATTGTAAAGTTTGAGAAATTTTATGATTAAATATGAGATATTTAATAAATAAGGATCAATATAAGATTTTGGAGCTTATTTGGACATAATTTATATTTAATTGGAATTTAAAATTTAATTAAAATTAGAATTTAATTTCAAGTAATTTACTAAAATGTCCGAAATTTGTTATAAATAGGCTTAAGTTCTAATAAAGCTAGCGCTTCTTGCTTAACCTTCTTTGTAAGAGTTAAATAGTTATCTCAATTAGTTCTGTGGATACCGTTAAAGGTCAGACATTTGAGTAACTACGATGGTTTAGATGGATCAGGTTCAGAAACGGTTCTAGGGATATGACAAGAATACGATCAAGTTTTGGAATAAGGTACGAATTAAGATTAATGTTTTATTATGATTTATGTGTTAATCATTTTATATAATTAAAGTAATTTTGATTTTTTGAAAATCAAAAAATAAAAAAATTTCGTAATTATTCTACTACGGTCGGATTGAATCTCGTCCTAATTTTTTAATATTAGTATTAGAGTCAAATTTTAATTTTATAATTTGATTAAATTATTTGATTGTTATTGATCCTAAATTTTGGAATTGAAGTTAAAGCCCTAAAAATGAGATTTAGATATGATTGATTTTAATCTAAAAGGTTTAGATTGAAATTTCGTAAAACCATAAATCTAATTCGATTTAGACTTAAATTGTCAATGTGATTAATAATTGTTTAAAAGTTAACCAATATGTTAAACAACACATGAAAAGCTCGTATTAAACTACTAAAACCCAAAACCTAAAATCTGGAAAATTTCTATGATAAAATTATAGCATCCTCGTCGCATGTTAAGGGATTATGAAAACAAGGAGTCATAGAAAGCCCTTCCATAGGAAATATTTTGAATGAATGTTGCTGGACAAGTGAATCGAGGAGCTGTCGACGGCAAAATAACTAGCGGCTGCGACGACTGGAGATGATGGCACAAGGCGACGTCAGTCCGTGGAGGTGGCCGCAGCAGCGGCAGATTGTAGCTAGAGTTTTTTTTCTTTCCAAATTTTGATTTTAGGGTTTCTTAACTTGATGAAGAGGGCTGTTTGGAAATATATTTATGATATGGGATGTTTGGCAACTTAACTAACATATGAAGTGTTTGAACGTAAGTAATACTTATTCTATGTTAGGAATAAGGTATTCTTAACATGGAATATGACTTGTTTGGCAACAAGGTTATTGTAATTTATATCAAGTTTGTTTAGGCGCGAGTTTAAGAATGACTTAAACCGGAAAAGGAATAATATATCTTAATTTAATTAAATTTTAAACATAACTTTAAATTTTTTTAAAATTAACATTCAATTTCAAAAATTAAAGTAATTATTTTTCTTAATATAATTAAGATTAATAATTTATTAACTCTTTGTTTAATTTTAGAAAATTAGTTTTTAAAATTAGAGTTAATTAGTTTCAATTAGATTGGAATTAATAAATTAATTAGACTTCTTAAAATTAAGAAAATTGTTTCATAAGTAAGTGTTTCTTAATTAAATTTATAATTTTATTTGTTTAAAGAATTATTATTCAATTTATTTAGAAATTGTTTGTTTATTTATGAATAATAACTTTCTTATTTTTTTTACAAAAAGTATCTTTCTTGGTTAAATTTTAAAAAATGTTTTCATTTATTAATTAAAAAATGCTTTCTTTAATATTTTGAAAATTAGTTTTCTAACTTATTTCTAATTAATTAATAAATCAATCTCTAAATAAAATAAAGGAATTTCTAAATTAAACTTATTTTTTTTTTAATTTTGATTTTTTTTTAATTTTAAAAGTAGTTTCTTTTTAATATTAGAAAATAGTTTTCTAATTATAGAAAAGTAACTTCTAATGAGATTAGAAATAATTTTCTAATTGGATTAAAAACATGTTACTTATATAATTATGAAAAAACGAGTGTTTCTAAATTATAATAAGTAAGAAAAATAATTTATTGAAAATTGTTTTAAATTAAATCTTAAGGAATCATGATAATTAGAAATAGTTTCTATTTAGATTTGAAAAATATTTTCAAATCAAATTAAATTTCTATTTGGAATAGGAATTTAATTCATTTAGGCTATGTCAACTTGGACATAAGGTTTTTAATGAAACGGTTTAAAATGAAATGGAATATAAATAGAAGTAATATTAGAAAATTGTTATTTGGAAGGGAAGGAAGAGTTCATAATGTAATATAGTGAAATGTTGATTGGAAGAAGGATTTATAATGTAATATAATGAAAAGTTGTTTATCATTTTACATTCCATCCTAAACCTCCTTTCTCATTTTTACTGTTTAGGATGGAATGAGATATAATATGAAACCTTCCTCTTTCATCTCATTCCATTCTATTTCATTATAAACCCTCATCCCAAATGATGGAATAATATTACATTCTATTTCATTCTATTAATAAACCTCCAACCAAACATATGGCAAGAAATTAATAAGTTTAATTTAATTTAATTTTTTTCCAAATAGTTGAAAATATTATTTTAGATTATGAAGATCAATAACTAGAATCAAAATATATATATATATATATATATATATATATATATATATAACATATATTTTATGTTTCATATGAGTAATATTTTATATGCAATTTTGTGTTTAATGAAATGAATGAAAATAAATCTCTCATTAAAATATTAAGTATATGTTAAGAACGTGATTGTTGTCTTCTATTTTTATAAGAATAAACCAAAGTTTTATCTATTGTTAGGACTGTTGAACAAATTCAAGGCTACTTTTACTCGAATACGTTTAGTCATAAGATAATGGGTGCTACTAAACTAAATTTGTGTTATTTGGATGAGTAAACTCATGATCACGTGCATTTAGAGGCAGAGTTAGGAATAACATACAAGATATATTTTGGCAAGAGTTGTCACCTAACAAATCTAGGAATCATATAAGATGTGAATGATAAAATTGTTATCTACCTAATTTAAGGTTAGTTGGTTTGTTGGCAAACTAAAGATCAACTAAATTTGTATGGGATACTAGCCCACTAGAAAGATTAGAGTAATCTTTCTGAATAGTAGTGAGGGTTATTATTTAGAATAAAATAGTGGAAGTAACTAAAAACATGATTAAAGTCCTAGTGTCATTTGGTAGTCTTGACATATTATTAATTACTTCTTTTGTCTTATATTTATATTTATATTTTGAATGGAATTTACCTTGTTTAGTATAGGTGATACTAAGTTAGTAAACAAAATTTCTTAGACATAAGTTATGTTTAAGAAAAGTTCTTAAAGTTAGAAAAGAAAATTTTATGTTCATTATGCAATTTGCTATAATCTCTGTTCAAGATTCCGTGACAAAGTTCTAAAGATATGTCAAAATCATATAGATGACAAAATGAATTGACATTTTGAGTTGACTAATGTCTTATATACTTTGATGACAACATGTAACATGTATGCCAACACCATGATAATAAGATGCAAGAGATTGCATAGGGTAGAGCTGAAAGTTATAATACCTTGCTGGAATTGTTCTACTTAATTTATCATACTAAAAGCATAAAAATGGACATCAATTAAAGACATTTTGTTATAGTATCAAAAGAAGAAAAATGATTGCATGGCTTTTCTTGCCTATATGAGATATGATAGAGATAATATGTATTTCTAGTTCATACTTATAAGTATTTGATACTAAATTAAGATTCAACAGTATTAAAATGTTCAAAGCATAATAAGAAATAGATTGTTAAGTAAAAGTAGTTGATCCAATTTTATACAAATAGTTTGTATGTGTCGGATCAAAAGAAACTTATGCTTAACATAAATGACAAGAATACAAAGCTAGATAAATGAGACTATCCTTTTATGTCATGATGGTTAAATCAACATAACGAGAATTCTAAAATTATATATAAGGATATGTGTATCCTTTTGATTATGAATCGTATGAAACTTATTAAGTTGAAAAGTAACAAAATCAACCTTTGGTGAAAAGATGATGATATTATTAAATTGTTAAATTTATACATGTGATATATTGGATGGAATAACAATTCATACAAATATAATAATTATATTTCATTAGATTACTAATTAGTTTATGTGATATAGTCATATGTATTAAATAAAATGTTGATTTAAAATTTTGAAAAGTTCAAATTGTTTAAATCTAAGTAGAAATTAAGCATTGAGAATGTTAAAACACTTTGATAAGATCGTTCTACTAGGTTTTAAATTTTTGGTTTTCTATAAGGAATGATATGCTCTAGTGAATACTTTCATAACTAATTTCATGAAAGTAGTGATTTGTGCAAGAAGGAAAAATAATATGATATATTGTATGATGCAATATTATTTTTTCTATAGCTATGCCTAGTACAATGACTTACCTCCTATAGTTCCAATTAATCAATTCGTAAGATTTCATATTAGATATGAAATCTAAGTCTTTAAAAGAGTCAAAGTTAATGATTTAGGGACATGATGCTTGATTGAAGCATGTATTATCCATTAAGTTTACAACTAAAATAGGCAATAAAAGGTTATAAGAAATCCAATAGGTTGGATATAATCTTTTAGACCTATTAAATAAATTGTTTGTTTCAATGAATACTTATAGGAGAATGGTTCTCAAGATAAGTAGTAGGAGTAAGATGAAATTTGAAGAGTTCAAATCTCATGACAGTTGGAACTAGTGCCTTTGTTGATACATTTGATGTATGGTTGAAAGACTACGAGGCATTAAAAGATTCACTTTCATAATGAATTCAAAGAGTTTGTTTTAAAAATGATTATGAATTTATCATGTCTCTAAGAAGGTTAACGGGAGTGTAGTTGCCCTCTTTGGTGAGAGTATGTGCAGACATATTTCTCAAAGAGAACAAAAATTCTAATTTTCAATTGTTGAAAGTATAATTGTACAAAAACTCTTGTTGGATATGGCAAGGTAACAACTTAATTCTGGGAATTAAATCTATAGAGATAGATTGGAAGTTATTAACCTATTTTAAGTCCAAGTATATAGATAATGTACTAAAGATGTTTAGTATTTGAGGTATCATATATATGTGAAGTATTAAAGATATCCATTATTTTATGTATGAGTTGATATTTAAGTTCAAGGAGATAAGCATATTTACTTTAGAAGTAAATCCTAATTAAGGTTTAGTTTACTTAAGACAATATCATTTTAAGATTAGAAAAGTTCTAATGTAGCAATGGTTGCTAATTAAGCCATAATACAATTTTCATTTAGTGGAAATGATTAATTGGATCAATAAGTTTTTTCTTTAGTAAACTTAATATAGTTTCTTGCATTGTTTAGGACAGTAATGTACTGTGAAACATTAGAGCCAATGGGCATGTAAAAGGAGCTAAGGTCTCATCAAAGATCCAAGGATGTATTTAGGTGATTTTTCTTAATTATGATGATACTTAAGAACAAAGTTGTAAGATTTAAGTAAACTCTCACAATATAGAATATTGTAGAATTATCTCATTAAGCCACTGTCCCAGTAGTAGCATGATCATCATATGGTGATATGGTATATGATACTTAAACGATTAGCTTAGTGCAAGTAGAAGATTGTTGGTTTATACCCTACATTCAATCGGTTTGGTTGTAGTTTAATGGCAATTATTTTAAAACATTCTTTATCTTGTACATGTTTAGATGTGCATGATAAAGCCTATAGGATAATTATACATTGCAAATGAAGTTATAATGAGATTATAATTATAAGATTCATATTACATTTATTTATTATCCCTAAATTATTCTTATTCATTGTTTCATAAAACTGAATATTAATAGAACGTAAAAAGATTAGCACGCGTTTTGTTTTTTTCCTTATGAAGGAATTAATAGATCTTATAGACTAAAGTATGGAGATAATTAAACAAACTTGTGGGTGCTTGTTAGAGAACGAGTTCACTGAACTAGCCCGATATGAGAGATCTATTTGAAACATTACTTCTATGTCTATGGAAATTCTCATTATGATGATTGTGTAAGTGATCCTTTGACTTAATATCTCTAAAGTTATATTGTATAGGAATTGTTGTATTTTGATACTACTTATGACCTATTCTATTAATTGGTAGTTCAGTCAGTATTCATTAGATGTAGTATGAACTATATAAAGGTAGTTGAGTGATTAAGATAGAATTCATCATCTTAAAGTAATTAGGGATAATTTTTATTATTCTCGATTAATATTGATTCGGGAAATCCTTGGCTAAGGTGAAATGAAGTTTTGTAAATAGTTTACAAATGTCATTAGTTGAATCAATAGCTAATGGTAGAGAACCAATATGATTGGACTCAAAATATAGTAGATATTAATTCCATACTATGTGTATAATCAGAACATTGTATGATGAAAGAATTAAAAGTTTAGTCATAACTACTTTGACATTCCTAAATATTTGAGTGGTCATGATGTGTTCTTAGACGTCAATCTTGATCTATAATTATAAGTTATTTAATTGGAGAATTAAAGATAAATTAAAAGGAGTTTTAATTTATTTAATTCTAATTATGAATTAAAATTAGAATTTATAATCATTGCCACCATATTTAGGAACCTAATGAGTCTCACATAAAGAACAGGCTGAAGAAAGCAAAGATATTTTAATCAAATTGGACTTGATTGTAAAGTTTAAGAAACTTTGCGATTAAATCTGAGATATTTAATAAATAAGGATCAATATGAGATATTAGATCTTATTTAGACATAATTAGTATTTAATTATAATTATTTGTAATTCTAATTAAAGATTAATTGAAATTAGAATTTAATTTTAATTAAATTACTAATATGTCCAAAACTTATTATAAATAGGCTTAAGATCTAATAGAGCTAGCACTTCTTGCTTAACCCTTTTTGTAAGAGTTACTGAGTACTCTCAACCTGTTCTATGGATATCATTAGATGTCGGATATTTTTGTGGCCACGATGGTTAAAATGGATCAGTTTCCGAAATGGTTTGAGGGAACAACAAGAATATGATCAAGCTTCGGAATAAGGTACGAATTAAGATTCATGCTTTATTATGATTTATGTGTTAATCATTTTATAGTATTAAAGTGATTTTGGTTTTCAGGAACTCAAAAATACAAAAAAGTTTTGTAATTATTCAACTATAGTCAGGATTGGATTCTGTCTTGATTTTCCAACAAAGCAATACAAGAAGAACTGAAGGCTTTGAAAAAAAGATAACTTTTAGAAGTTAGTTCCATTACTAGAGGGAAAAAAGATAGTGGGATGCAATTGGGTATTCTCTGTCAAATATGTTAAGTCAATTAAAATACATATATTTTGGACTTAATATTTATTGATTTGTGAAATTGGTATTTATAAATTGAC
>JAOTBA010000009.1:3461000-3474836 GCA_025629845.1 Erythroxylum squamatum | reverse complement strand
CACGTGTTGATTGTGTGAATATCTTGAGCTTAAATTATGGGATTCTATTATTGGTTTATACAGATTTATAGGCTTAAGTAGTGGAGAGATTAACTCTGGCTCATTGTATATATGCAGAGCTCTGTAAACAAATGTATATATATATGAGATTATTCAAAATTCTCTGATTTTCTCTTGTTCTTACATCTTCAACACTCAAAGCTCCAGATATACTGGCGCTAAGATTTTGACAAGCTTTTCCACGGAGGCCCATGCCGGTGGACTATTGCCAACAAACGGTTTCTTTACTGCCGTTAACACTCTTAAGAAACAGCAGAAACTACATGGAATTTTTGTCTGGTGCGCAGATGACTCTAAGGGCAATGGTTTCAGGCACGAGGTCCAATCACAGAGAATTTTAGCAAGTGGGAATTAGTACTGTTATCTGTTCTTAACCTTTTTATGTCTGCATGTTGATCATGTTCTATCTTTTTAATTAGCGTATCAACCAATAATATGCGGGTTATATCTAGGTTAGACGATCATTAAATAAATACTCGTGTTATAGCTAAACGAATAATTCAATCTTCAAATTTTCAGTCCATAATTGATGGATATCTCGTGGGATTGATGTATTTTCAAGAAATATGAAAGGATAAAATTTTCTCAAAGTCCAATGGATAGAATATATAATTGGTTGCACTTGTATTTGTGTTGAGGATTAGTAGTTGATTACATATATATTTACATTATTACACTGAAAAGTACTTAATTACAAGTTAATATCACTTTGTTCATTGTTAATAGTCAAACCAAAAGGAAATTAACAGTTATATCCATGCAGTAGGAATTTTTCTGAAGAAACAGCTAAATATAATGAACACTAGTGTATTTTACCTATAGAAAATGATCAATCATATGATAATATTATTGCCTATTAGCTTTTTAACTAATACCCATGACAAGTAATTGATAATAACAGTTTATTCACATGCCTGACGTTGCTTTGTTGGTTTCGTTTAACTGTATATTCTTTTCAGCAACTTTTCTGAACTATTGAATTATATATATTCAGAGACTGCACTCCATCTAAGCCAACTGTAAATCCAAGCGAAAGATGTGCATCAATATAAAATTGCAGCTGACAAAGGGCCGGCACTAAGACAACGAATTGAAATATAAGCTTAGAAACACTAGCAGCTACGTTACAATAATAATTTTGTTTTCCAAGGAAAGGTTATACTTTTGTTTTCTGTGGAAAATAAAGTTTCCTTATTGTTATGTTATCATTATTTTAGCTATGACATGACAATGTTACAGTCCCCGTTCTTACGATAACAAAACAAAACTGGAGTCTTCAATCTCAAACCTGAACTTAAGGCTTAAGGAGAAACTATTGAATATAATTATAACACAACTTGATCTGTTTGGCCAGATATTTTATGGTTTAATTTTAATTATGTTGATTCAGATATCGAAACACAGAACTATTAATATTAAGTTGGATATGAATTATAATTAAAAAAACCGGAGCCAACTTTAAAAATTAGCTAGTCTTATAATTTTTTTTTGTAACTAATAAACTATTGCATGAATTGTCATTGGTCAAAAATTTTATTTAATACTTTTAAAATTATTTTATGAAAATTCTTAATTGTAAAATTCTTCCGGCTATTAGTTGGTTATTGTCTTAAACACTTTCCTAAAATTAAGAATCAAATATATATAAAAATTAATTACAATATTTTTAAGTAAAAATGAATTAAGAATTGTATTTTTATATATTTAAAAAAAGTTCGATATATAATAAGTAACTTATTTTAGAGAAAAGATGATTGAAGGGACATTATATTTTCTCTAATTTTTTACTTATATCTAAATTATTATGTTATACTTTGACATTCTTATCAGGTACTAGTATCTCTTAAATTTCAAAACACTCACACAATCCATTCATCCTAATAAAAATTGAAAAGAAAAATGTGACAAAAGAAGATCTGAATATGAAATTCCATAATCATGGCGAAGAAACGTTAATCACTAAGCTTTCTCATCGTTCATTCTCTAGCTATTAGTGCTTCTCGGTGGTCATATAAGGAAGAAACTGTGTTATTCAAAATACCCAACAGCAGTCTATTATAGGTCATGAAACTTTCTTCTCGGCCTGTGGTTATCACTACAAATTATGACAATATTATCTAAGACTGGAACTTAAAATAGGATAGAGTTGGAACTTAATAACTAAATTAGTCACGACAAGATTGATTGGTCATGTATATCAGCAAAATAAGGTCGAAGTTCATGGCACAAGACTTTAGTTTATGCGTACCCGGCAATCTACAGCAAAGGATGACTAATCACTTTGCTCCAGCACAGGACTCTTAATTTGTACACTATATAAACAAGCTCTAGCAACAGAAGTTTTCATTCCGCTCCTAAGTACTTCACAAATTGACTCACTATTGACAAATAATGGAGCTATCCAAGTTTCTCATTACCTTTCTCATTCTCCGAGCTCTTTTCCCTGCCAACACACCACTCCTCCACGCAGCTCCCACGAACTCTATTGTCTTCAGGGAATACATAGGAGCTGAGTTCAACGACGTTCGGTTTACAGATGTTCCTGTGAACCCAAATGTCGAATTCCACTTCATTCTGTGCTTTGCGATTGACTACGATACCTCAAGCTCCCCGTCTCCAACCAACGGAAACTTCAACGTCTTTTGGGACTCCGACAACCTCAGTCCTTCACAAGTTTCTGCCATCAAAAACCAAAATTCTAATGTCAAAGTAGCTTTAAGTCTTGCGGGAGATAGTGTACAAGGTAACCCTGCTTACTTCAATCCGAACTCAGTCGATTCTTGGGTTTCCAACGCTGTTTCTTCCCTCTCGAAAATCGTCAAACAGTATAACTTGGACGGGATTGATATTGACTACGAACATTTCCAAGCCGATCCTGATACTTTCGCTGAGTGTATCGGTCAACTCATAACAACCCTCAAGAACAACAACGTAATCTCATTTGCCTCTATAGCTCCTTATGACGACGACGAAATTCAGAGCCATTACTTGGCATTATGGAGGAGTTACGGGCACGTCATAGACTATGTTAACTTCCAGTTTTACGCCTATGATGCTGGAACCACAGTGTCTCAGTTCATGAACTACTTTAAATCCCAAACCTCTAATTACAATGGTGGTAAAGTGTTAGCGAGCTTTGCAACAGATGGAAGTGGAGGATTGTCTCCTACTGATGGGTTCTTCACTGCCTGCAACAAGCTTCAGAGTCAGGAGCAACTACATGGCATCTTTGTTTGGTCTGCAGATGACTCCATGAAGGCTGGCTTTCGTTACGAAAAGCAAGCACAAGCTCTTCTGGCAGCTTCCAACTAGAGTTACATATCACCTACGACATCTGATACGTATAGAAACATATGTAAAATAGATTTCATGGCCTTTCACTTCTATGTTGCTATCTTTCTTATCTTCCGAGTTTTTATTTTTTATCTTTTAAACTGTCTTCAAATAATTTAAAGATTAGAATTCAGAAACGATAATTTTTCGAGTGAGAAAAATTAATTGTAAGGTTGCCTTTCTCATGCTATCAACCGTCACGTTATGCCTTATGCTTTCCTAATTTAGAGGAAGTTCTAGGCAATGAACTCTTAACATTACTAACAATATGTTGATAACTAAATTTAATGAGCCTTTAAATTCGTAACGGCACAGTGGACAGATTTTAAGGCTATTTTAAATGAAAAGTTGAAGGGGCAAACGTTATCTATTTTTGGTGTATGATCTATGCATTTGGGGTGCTTTCAAGTCTAGTTTCTGATGGTTCAAATCTCAGGTCGTTTGGAATTTCCTATAAGAAGTTATAGCCAATTTATTGAAAAGACGTTAGAATTAAGAGTATTATTTAGAATTCTATTTTTATGCATTTATTCTTGTACGGATTTTTAAGAGTCTAACTTGACGTTTAAGGCTATAAATAGAGAAGTATGATGTAGTAAGAAAGGAAGAGAAAGAGTAATAAAAGTTTTAATAGAGCAATTATCTAATTATCTCTTCCATATCTCCTGATTCTTGATAATCGCCATTTCTTTTCAATTGGTTGACAACGGTTTGCACCCTTGTTATGTACTCGATACGCCTTCAATTTTCTTCATTTTCATTGACTCAAGTTTGCCGCGAAGAGTTTGTAGCCGAACTTGCTTCACACACTCGGCACCTTTGTACACCTTCTCCAAAGTCTCCCATGCACCTTTCGATGTAGTAGCGCCGGCTATTTTTTTAAAACCGACTTCATCAACTGATTGATACATGATGTAGAGTGCGATTTTGTCTTGCTTGCGACTCTCCTTCAATGCCTTTAGTTGGGCTGCTGAAAGCCTGTTCGTATTTTTCGACTCGGTGTACCCGCTCTCAACTACTTCCCATGCATCTTGTGAGTCGAGCAATACCTTCATTTGGATGCTCCAATTTTCATAGTTGTTTTTGGTAAGACGCGGGACCGACATGTGGCCATTCGCTATCCCGGTAGTTGACATGGCTCTGATACTACTTTGGTGGAAATAAAAATGGCGATTATCAAGAATCAGGAGATATGGAAGAGATAATTAGATAATTGTTGTATGATAATTTTACCTTGGCCTTTTACTTGCACCTTAGAAGAATCACCAAAGGATACGTGGCCATTTTCTATCTCCTCCAATTAGGTGAACAAATGCTTGTGCCCGCACATGTGGTTGCTTGCACCCGTATCAAGATACCGCACATTCTCATTTTTTAGACCATTCTCCTTATTTGCCAATAGCACCACATCATTATTCTCGGTCTCCTTCTTTTCTACAAAATTTGCATTCTCATCCACCTTTTTCTGGGAATAGTACTCTCTTGCATAAAGACCATATTTACCACAACTGTAACAAACAATATTGTACCTATTTGATCGACCGCCTTTGCCTCGGCCGCGTCCTTTACCACGCGTATTGTTGTTGTTGCCTCCTTCTTCATTTTCATTTTGTCCACGACTGCGGCCTCTACCGCGACCACGACCTCTATAGCTTCCGCGACCTCGGCCACGTCCTCTACCTTGATCACCATGGCTCGTTCTTTCCTCCTTAAGCGTAGCCTTCGCTTACAACACTTCTTCTAGCAATTCTTGCTTCTTCTTTTCTTCCTTTGTTCATGAGCCTCAAGATAACTTGAGAGATCGTCAATGGTCATTTCTTCCAAATTTTTGGATTCTTCAATCACACACACAACATTCTCAAAATCATTTGTCAACGTCCGTAGTATTTTCTCCACCACTCTCGCATCGGTAAGAGTTTCGCCATGTGGGATTGGAATGCAATGGTGGAAACTTTTCATGAGAAGGCAAGAGATGCGATGCACATACCGGTGAACATGCCAAAGTTGACATCCAACAACAATGAAGAGGCACCAACAATCACAACACACGAAATAACTTCATCGAATGACGAGCAAAGAGCACCAAAAACAAGGAGCATCCGCGATTTGTATGAGGCGACAAGCGAGTTACACTTGGTGTGTCTTTTGGCACAAGGTGAAAATATTTCTTTTGAAGAGGCGATTGGAGATGACAAGTGGCGAGCCGCAATGGATGATGAAATGCGATCAATCGAGAAAAATAATACATGGGAGCTAACTTCTCTTCCAAAAAATCACAAGGCGATAGGTGTAAAATGGGTGTACAAGAAGAAAATGAATCCTCAAGGCAAAATCGAGAAATACAAAGCAAGATTAGTGGCAAAAGGCTACAAGCAACAAGCCGGCATTGATTATGAGGAGGTGTTTGCACCGGTGGCTCGAATGGAGACTATTCGACTTTTGATTTCTCTTGCGGCTCAATCAAAGTGGCACATTTATCAAATGGATGTGAAGTCGGCATTTCTTAATGGTGTCTTGGAGGAAGAAGTGTATATTGAGCAACCACCCGGGTATGTGAAAGAAGGTGATGAAGGTAAAGTGTTAAAATTGAAGAAGGCGTTATATGGTTTGAAGCAAGCTCCTAGAGCTTGGAACACCCGAATTGATCAATATTTCAAGTCGCATGGTTTTGTGCAATGCCCGTATGAACACGCTTTGTATGTGAAGGTGAAAAATGGTGACATATTGGTGGTAGCATTATATGTTGATGATTTAATTTTTGCAGGTAGTAATTGTAAAATGGTTGATGAGTTTAAGAAAGACATGATGGGAGAATTTGAAATGACAGATTTAGGATTAATGTCCTATTTTCTTGGTCTTGAGATAAAGCAAGGAGATGAAGGCATTTTTATTTCACAAGAGGCATATGCCAAGGAAATATTAAAAAAATTCAAGATGGAGGATTGCAAACCGGTTAACACACCGGTTGATTGTGGTGTTAAGTTGTCTCAGCATGACAAAGGAAAGGTGATCGATGCGACATTATATAAGAGCCTAGTTGGTAGTTTGAGGTACTTGACGTGCACTAGGCTAGACATTTTGTATGCGGTCGGCTTGGTAAGCCGATACATGGAGGAGCCAAGAGTAACACATTGGAAGACAATTAAACGGATTCTCCGTTACGTTCGAGGTACTCTATCCCTTGGTTTGTTTTATAGTTCATCCACTAACAAATTTGCAATTTTTGGCTATTCCGATAGTGATTGGGGTGGAGATGCGAATGATAGAAAGAGCACCTCGGGATTTGCATTTTACATGGGGAATACAGCTTTCACGTGGTTTTCGAAGAAGCAACCAATTGTGACACTTTCGACTTGTGAAGCGGAATATGTCGCTGCAGCGGCATGTGTGTGCCATGCGGTTTGGTTAAGAAGGCTACTCAAGGAGATTAGTTTCAATCAAGATGAGGCAACACCAATTTATTTGGATAGCAAGTCGGCAATCGAGTTGGCAAAAAATCCGGTGCATCATGAAAGGAGCAAGCATATTGATGTGCGATTTCATTTTATTCGGGAGCAAGTAAAGGAGAAGAATATTGAGCTAATTCATGTTAAAAGTGAAGATCAAGTCGCCAACATATTTACAAAACCGTTGCCAATCAAGTTGTTCGAAAAGTTCAAGAATCTTCTTGGCATCAAGGACAAAAGAGAATTAAGTTTAAGGAGGGGTGTTGATGACTAAACTTAATTATGAAATTCATAACAGCAAAATGGACAGATTTTAAGGCTGTTTTAAATGAGAAGTTGAAGGGGCAAACGTTATCTATTTTTGGTGTATAACCTATGCATTTGGGGTGCTTTCAAGTCTAGTTTCTGATGGTTCAAGTCCCTGGTCGTTTAAAGTTCCCTATAAGAAGTTATAGCTAGTTTATTGAAGAGATGTCGTAATTAAGAGTGTTGTTTAAAATTCTGTTTTTTGCTTTTATTCTTGTACGTTTTTCTAGGAGTCTAACTAGATGTATGCTGTTGTCATAATGTAAGAGAGAGTGAGAAACAAAAGTTTGAATACAGAAATTATCTGATCATCTCTTCCATATCTTCTGATTCTTGATAATCGCCATTGTTATTTCTAACAGTGTACTAACAAAAGTATATATGTATAAAATAAAGTTTAACAATGATTTTACAATTTCCACTAGACGTGAATTTAACATTGGCAATGGCTTGTAAATGAGGATCGGGAAACCGCAAAACCATCGGAACGTAAGTGTTCATGTGGTTAAAGCACGATCGCATTGCGAGGACTAAACGACAGGATCAGTCTGGAATAGCATATTAGTATTGAGAGCAGTTGATACGATGAGGGCTAGAGATACCAGAACTGAGAGTGAAGACAATCCTAGCATTATTCCATGCGCAAGAGTGCCCTTCACCTCTTGTGCATAATCTACGGAGGCCAATGCCAGTGTTGTCAGTGGAAAGGAGTATGCCCACCATGCTACGTTGAACGTTTTCGTTGATTTTCTGAACAGGGTTGGCCTACAAGCCTGTTTACCAAGCAATAAGAAAAGTTGTCAAATGTGTGTTGAGAGTGCAATTTGGAGTGACTTCTATTTTACAAGTTTTTATATCCGTGAAATTGTTATCTTTTAAAAGCAATATGCTTATTAGCACTATTAAGCTGAAAACAGTTTTTATTTGTCATCTATTGTGATTCAAGTTGAAGAAAACCAAAACGGTATAAGATTACCAAAGAGAAGAAGAGGAACAAGGAGAGAAAGTAGAGCATCTTCGATGAGTTGTCAAAGCTCCCTGAAATGGAGTTCCAAGCCAAGCTTGCCATGCTTGGAGCACCAAAAAACAAGAAGAAAGCAGGTCTTAGCATTGTTGGTAAGCAATTGGCCCTTGATATTCTTTGATAGAGAGTAACAAAAAGCACAAGATAATGTGCCATGCCCAGTGAAAACATAAAAACAGCAATCTCTCCCCACCCATTTTTTGCCGCTGCCTGTGCTCCAATTAGGTTACCTATTACTGAAAGTTGACTTGTAGGATTCCCTACGGCTGATAAGGACCTCTTCCCCTTAGTGAACCACTGCCCATAGATTTTGACATCTAGAATTAGTACCGGAATAACAAATGCCCACCAAAGAGCTAGATAACAAGTCGCTTTCGGTGTGAAAAATGGTGATGACTGAAGCAAAAGAAGCCAGGAAATCCAAGGAGCAAACAGATAGTTAACTCCTACGGGATCTAAGAACTCTGCCTTGACCTTTTCAAAGTGAAACAAGCATCTAAGCATGTAAAGAAGACAGAGTGAGGCTAATGTAAAGAGAGCTAGTGACCAAAGAAAGACATAAGTCGCAGAAGGTAAGGCTCGAAAAGCACGCCGCAGGGGATGCCCATCTTCTTCAGAGTCTCCTAGTATTTTCCACAGCAATGCTTGGCTGCACAAAGATAGACCTATTCTGAAATAACCAGCATGAAACCCAGCCAAAACTGATAATAGTGATTCCTTGATAATAAATACAGAGCCACAATGGGATGAGGATATTTCCGTAGAGTTCCCAACGGCCAATACGACATGGGATTTGGAGTTAACCTCATCCACGCTATTTTCCATGCTTGAAGGGAACACTACAAGTGAACTCACGAGTTATGAAGCCTTCTATAGATATTAAAAAACTAGCTTTGATGAAGGGGAATGAAAATACAAGGATTGGGTTGGCTAGAGGGCAATGTTCATCGAAATGAGTTATGCGTGATCAAGGCGTTGAGAGGGATATATTAACATGTATGAGAATTAAGGCGGCTGACTGGGGTCGCCTTTTTGGACTTGGCATGTCATGAATCCATATGAGTAGAGCTTTACAGCTGGACCCCGTGCACTTTGGGATCCCATCTGTCGCATCACTTTCGTACGCACGTCACTCTCACAAGTTTGCACTTCAATTTTTCTCTTATATGTTGTTCCTTTACGAATCTAAGAACTCTATGTTCTCCTTTTTTGCACCGTCATGTAGGATCTCGCAATGGTCACACGGTTGGTATAAAACACTTATCTGTGTACTTCAATGCATTTAATTTATTTTTCAGTGGCAGTCCATCTAACAAATTGTCAAGAAATCGGTTCGCAGAATACTGATTGAAATTAATTCCACGCTAACTTGAATTCGCTACAAGATATAAATAAGTGTAAATCATTAACGGGGTATTTGGAAACTTTCGAATTGAATTTATTAACGAATTGGATTCAATTACATTAATGAGATTGAATTGAATTCAATTTACAGTATTTGGAACAAACCCAGTAATATTAGAATTGAATTCAATTACATTGTTTGGAACACAATAAAAATGAATTCAATTATTTCATATGACACATTTACCTTTGCCTAAAAAATAATCTTATTAAATAATAAACATTCACACTTATATAGAACAACTTATAAACATCAATTTTATTATAAATAATATCATCAAAAAAAGTTCATTATTAAAATGAAAAGAAAAAGTTGATTGCAAATGACATTAGGCTAGACCGAGCTTATTAGATAATAAAAAACTATTATAATTTGAAAATTTTTATCTTAATAAATAACAATTCAATTATGTCTAAATTAAATTATATATCTAATAATAACTATACACAAAAATACCTTTTATTTAGACATTTTAATTATTTCATTATTTTTTATGTACATGAATATTCTTAATTAAATTGAAAAATAATCACATATAAAAAAGGAAAAATTATCAAAAATATTAGAGAAGATTAGAGAAGCTTGTGGGATTCAATTCACGTGGTTTATAAGGTGAATTGAATTTGTTAAGAGAGTGGGTTTTAAACCCATAAAAGAATTCAATTCATGCCCTTTTTTGAGTTCCAAACAGATGAATTGAATTCAATCTCAATTCATCCTCTTCCAAACGGGGTGTAAATGCAATGAGTCCACTTAAAATTTTTTCATTAGTAAAAGATTGCATGATTATTGATTAGAATAACATGTCTTCTTAATCATTTATATGACTTTCAGACTAAATCTAGAAATCTTGTTCTAGGTTGTTTAACAGTCAGTTCTAATTAAAGAGCTTGTTTTAATTAGTTACAATGTA
The DNA here is from genome assembly GCA_025629845.1 of Erythroxylum squamatum. Taxonomy (NCBI): domain Eukaryota; kingdom Viridiplantae; phylum Streptophyta; class Magnoliopsida; order Malpighiales; family Erythroxylaceae; genus Erythroxylum; species Erythroxylum squamatum. Next base: position 3,464,349 of record JAOTBA010000009.1, on the reverse strand, counting down.
ACAAAAAATTGGGATTAACAAACTTTGTCGATAATCTATGGTTAATAGTTTCAAAGAGAGGGATAAAGATCAACGTTTCAATTGATTATGCATATTCATGTGAAGGTTGAGACTGACTTGTGAACTAGACTTAAACCTATTGATTACTTCTTGTGAATTTTCTTTTTCTGATTTAATTTGTCTTTTGTAGTTTAATTTCATTTAATTGAATCAATTTAATTCATCCAAACCTCCAACCTTATTGTGTTTATTAGTTTTTTTGGAAAACTTAATCATGCACTCTTTGTGGATGTGATCCTTTTCTCACAATTACTAGAAGTATTATTGTGTATATTTAGGTTTTAATTTTTTGTGTGTTTGACATGAATCTTAATTTGGCAATATTATTATGGGCAGAGTTGATTTAGTTTTTGTATTTTATTTTACTGGTGTTTTGTATATTTGTTTATAATTAATTTTGTATATTTGTTTCTTGATTGTTTTTATGTTTGTTAGTGTTTGTGTATCATAGTGACTAGGTATCCTTGTCTAGATCCTTTACAATTTGATCAAGAGAATGAAAGAACATTGTGATGATTGTGTAAGGAGAGAAAAACAACTCAAGGAATATAACAAGGAATTGATTTTGAGAAAGCTATAGCCAATCCTAGAACTCTAAGGGACTTGGTTGTGCCATACTTGAACATAAGACCTCTATACATTACTTTCTTAAATTTGTTGAGCATACTACTTTTGAGCTTAAGCCTAAGTTGATACATGTTTTGCCTCATTTCATGATCTTGCAAGTGAGGATGCTCATAAGCATCTTAAGGAGCTCAAAGTGGTTTTTCTTAGTATGAAATCTCCGGCCATGACAGAAGAGAAAATTATGTTAAAAGCTTTTCAATTTTCACTAAAAGGATTAACAAAAGATTGCCTTTTGATTTGTCTGTAGTGAGTGTTACCATATGGACTAAAATGAAAGGGCTATTTTTGGAGAATTATTTTCTAGTATTTAAGACAGCAAGCATGAGAAAAGAAATTTGTAGAATGGAGCAACATCATAGATAATCCTTTTAGGAGCATTGGAGCGCTTCAAGATGTTATGTGTCAGCTTTCCTAATCATAATATCATGAAGGAACTCCTCTAATATTTCTATAAAGGATTATTTCCTATGGGTAGGAGTTCGGTAGATGTAGCAAAATGGTTGACCTTTAGATGAAAAGACTCCCGAGTAGGTAAGAACTTTAATTGAATATTTATCGACAAACTCATAACAATTTGGCATTCATAATGATGTTCGTAAATGAAATGAGGTAAATAATACAACCATTAAACATCATTTAGATGAACTAAAATCTTTTTTTAGACAGATTGCTACAAGGTAGCACAGGTCAAAGCTTGTGGGATATATTCCAATGTGAGTCATCTGATAAATGGTTGATCAACTTTAGGGAAATATGTAGCATGTTAATGTTGTAGGAGGAAACTTTTCGCAATAGTACAATCCGTATTCCCATACCTAGAACCTAACATAGAGAGATCAACCAAACCAAATTTATGGGGCAAATAAGCAACATAACCACTTCCCAAATAAGTTGTAAGGTGCATGTCAATTTTAACCTAAACCATAAGCTTCCTCATCTAACTCAGGTATGTCATTGGAAGGTATGGTTAAATATCTTACTATTAATACTTTGCAATTTCAACAGGATGTAAAAATAGTTTCAGTAGGAGACAAGATCTCAAATTTAAGAGACAAGGTCTAACATTTAGAATTTAGAGAACTAGGTGAGTCAAATGAAGATTGCTATCAACCGCTTAGAACCTCAAAGTGGAGGAAAATTGTCATCTCAACTTGAAGTAAAGTTAAACAACATTAACATGACAACCTTAAATAGTGGTAAAAAGCTTGAGGATCCTAGGAGGAGCCCATTGAGAAGGAGCTAAAAGAAGAAGGAGATCCCTTATCTAGTTTAAAGTTAAATTCTAAATCTCCTAATGTGGTTCAGACTAACCCCCGCCTTTTCTAAGTAGGTTAGTGATGTAAACTAAGGAGGAAAGAGATAAGGGGATCTTGGAAAATTTTCAAAATTTGGAAGTAAATATACCTTTTCTAAATGCAATCAAGTAGGTTCCAAGATATGCAAAATTCCTTAAGAAATTATGTGCCAATAAGAGCAAGCTGAGAGGTAATAAGAAGGATATGATGGGTGAGAATGTTTATGCAGTCATTTTAAAGAAATTTACTAATAAGAGAAAGTCAAGAGGTAATAAGAACGTTATGATGGGTGAGAACGTCTATACAATCTTTAAAAGAAATTACCACAAATGTGTAAGGATTCACTTACATTACATATTCCGTGTAAGATTGGTAACACTATAAATGAGATAGCCATGCTAAATTTAGGAGTATCGATCAATGTTATGCCTCGTTCTATTTATTGTTCTTTAGCTAATTGTGCTAATGCTTACCGAGATAGAGTGGTTGAGGGTGTCCTAGTGCAGGTGAGTGAATTAATGTTTCCTTTAGATTTTTATCTAGTAGATATAAATGATGATATTTCCTTTAGGCCCAAACCTATCTTATTAAAGAGACCATTCCCTAACACTACCCAAACTAAGATAGATGCTTATGAGGGCATCCTCATAATGGAATTTAATGGGGGAAGAGATTTAATTTAATGAAACATCCTCAAGATGATCATTTTATTTTATTTTTCTATTAATATGGTCAATCCTTTAGTGTAGGGAGTTTTTAAGTTGAATTGTTAAGGACAAATTAAGTAGTTTTAACTAAGCATCTAAAGTTAAAAGTTACTAACAATGTTGAGTTAGGAGATGAGATAATTGTGATGTTAGCTACCTTACATTCCTTGAAACTAGCTCCTAAGAGAAATGAAATTGCTTTTGTACAATTACCTGAATCGTACTAGAGGTTGTTACCTTTTGACAAGCAAGTACCTAATGTGGAGTTTAAACCACTACCCCCTAACTTGAAATATGCAAACTTTTCCAATGATTATTTTAGCAGAGTTGACATCTAATCAGAAAGATAAATTAGTTCATATGTTAAGGAAGCACAAGAATGCCACTTGGTGGACAATTACGAACATTAAAGGAATAAGCCCTTATATCTGCATGCATTGGATTTTGCTTAAGGAGGGTGCCAAGATAGTACAAGCACAATGTAGGCTATATCCTCTTATAATGGAAGTTTTGAAAAAGGAAGTACTAACGGTTTATTGTTGGATCCCGTTTCCGAAATCCAACCTCTTAACAGAATTCCATCATACTTGAGCGTGGTTCCTTGCTTAACACAATTTCTCATGTGTGTTTTTTTTTCACTAACACATCTCACTTATATAA
>JAOTBA010000009.1:3431759-3443749 GCA_025629845.1 Erythroxylum squamatum | reverse complement strand
GTCATCAAAACTAAACAATTCTTTTCTCATAAATTTTTCTTAAATTCATCAAATTTTCTTAAATTCATAAATTTTCTTACCAATTTCTTTCTCATTTAAATTCATTTTAATATTTCTAATTTTCACCAGAAGTTCGGGGTCCAACATTTAGGTCTTCACATAGGTCTTTACGTATGCATGGGAGGTTATCACCTACAAATGGGCCGTTGACGCCTGGGCTTGGGCCTGGGCCTATCATGGCCGACCTAACCAAGGGAAATTGGGGGGTATGATACAAGAGGCCGAGTGGAAAGTAGAAAAGGTGAAAAAGAATCCTTTAGATTGTTGTGAGCTACCATATCTATTATTAGTACTATTTCTATTCATTAAATTGGAATTATGGGGCATCACTATTCATTTGGTCAAAGTTGTAAAAGATTAAAATATGATTGATGGATAGAGTTGCAAAGGTGGAGTCATAACATAATTCTTTTTATTAATAAAGGATAAAAGATTGCAATTAAACAATGTTATTTTAGTTTGTATGAATTATTAAAAATTACATTATTTTGAATATAGGAAAGTTGCTTTAAAGAAGAAAACAAAGTATGTTTACTTTAATATAAGTTATTACTGTATAAACTACTTCATTTTAAATAAATGGATATTATATTCCTTCCAAATTGTCATATCTTAATTCAAATTAAAAATTCTTCTCTATAATAGTTTTAACCATACGAGTCTAAGACAAAAATTTACTTTTAATTGTATACGAAACTATCTAATAGCATTTAAAATATATAAAATGAAGTTTATATATAAATCATAACACATCCATAGCATTTAATGTTTCTTATCTATTGACTAAAGCTCTACATTTTGTTTAAGCGTTGCATGCTCTACATAGTGGATTGTTGACCTCTTGTTTATGTTTTATCACGGCTTCCCATTTGTTTCTTGTCTTCTTTATTCTTTCTCTATATTTTCTATTTTCTTCTCCTTTTGTTTATGTTATTGCTACCTTTTCTTGTGCTCTTATTCCTTATGATCTTGAGTTTTTCCCCTAGTGTTTATTTTCCCATACTAGCTTATAGTATTAAGTCTTCTAGTTTCTATTCAAAGACCTTCTTCTTCTCTTGAGTCACCTTGTTCCTTTCTCCTCTTTCTCCTTGCATTCTCGATTCCTATACTTCTTTCCCACTAGGATTTTCACGCATTTCTTCTCTTTTTTATGTGTCTTTTTTAATTTTCTTCTCCTTCCTTTCTTCCATTTCCATCCTTCAAATTTATTCTAGCCCTTTATCTTTGAACCCTGATGATGATTTTTATAATGAAAACTTTCAATACCGTAAGTATACGGATCACAACTAGCAGTATCAAAGATATCGTTCCCACAAGGACTAATAGACACCTAAAAACTTAAATATAAATTTGTATAAGGTACTAAAGATTGATTTGAATTAAAAATAATTGAAATACAAAACTAATAAAATGAAACAAGTAAAGAATTGTTTTGCCAATAAAATAAGTTTGATCAAAGTTTAAGACCTAGGAATTATTCTATCCTTGTTTTGTTTTCTCTTTATCTTGTTGATACAATTTATGCTCAAACCTAGATATCATAAAGTTTTTATTACCTTTTCTCAAGATCTAGTTAAGTAAACCTAATTGAACTCGATACTCATAGAATTGTAATATCTCAATTCACAAAACGACTCGTAACTATTTAATTAGATCTCAATCAATCCTAAGGATAATTAATTTCACAATTAATATCTCACTTTAATTGTTAATTAATCTGATAATTACAGGTCTATTAATCTACCGACTTTCATTGCGCACCTTAATACATATAACTTGATTCACTCTCTCTATTTATTACAAAGTACGAGCATAACAATTATCACAAACATTCATAGATGTATCAAATTAAAAAATTAAATTTCAACAAAAAATTCAAGAAATATGGATATAGAAACCCATAATCATGTTAAACATCTTAGCGATCCAAATAAACATCCAAGAAAATGAAATAAATAAAGGGAAAGAAAGAAAAACAAGTTGGAGTCTTCATCTACAAATTTGGAATTCTCTGAAGCTCTTTTAATGTCTCCTCTTAATCTTCTATTGATCTGGTGGCTGCTTCCTTTTTTCTTGTTTTTCTTGTTCTTTAATACTTCTTGAGGATTCTAAGGTCCTTTCTAGGGCTTCCTCACTTAATTTAGTTCCAAAAATAAAGGCGGAACGTCAAAAGGACAAAAATACTCATAAGCTGGAAAAGCTAAAATTTGCTGGAAATTGCTCTCTGTCACATTTGTCAAGATTATAACCTGCATTATTTCATGCTTCCAATTCTTCTCTTTTCTTCAATTTCCTATTTCCATACACTCACAAACACATCAAACACCTCTTGAAACATAAAATTGAGGTCAAATTCTTGCTTCAAATAACTCAAGTAATTGAAACACTAACAAAACACTATTCTAAGTCCTAAACACATAATTATCATCTAAGAAAACACTTTAAAACACACTAAAACACCTAAAAACATATTAATCTATACATATCAACATCCCCATTCTTAAAGCTTTGCTTATCCTTCATAAAAACAAAAAACACAAAAACATCACAAAATCATATAACATGGAATATTGGTACAATGGCATCAAATCGTATGGAATTAACTTAACCTCAAATATCAAAATCCTTTCATGTTTAAATGCTTTGATTTGAATAAACATATCAATCAAAATCATGCACCTATGACATTTGTAAGCATGCATTTATTATTATTGATCAATTAAAAAGGCAAAAAATCACTAAGTAACCTTTCATGAAAATTCTTGCTATTTTTAAAAGATTGATAGGTTTTATTTATGATAAGCACCATTTTTAAAATTTTCTTTAATGACAACCTAGTCTTTTGACACGAAGGCAAACACTTTGTCATGAGTGTCTCTCGATTACACAACTAGATCACATTTTATATTTAGCTTGATTGAAGTGTCATTATATCCTTTTGACGCGAAGATAAACATTTTGTCATGAATGCCCTTAGTTACTTAACTATAAACTGGTTATCAGCTCTATTCCTAACCCAATGTTCTTAAAAAGGCTAATAGAATAGTAATTTTATTTTAATTTTTTCATTTAATTTCTTAGCCTACCTCATTTCTTCTTAGTGAATCACTCTTATGAAAGAGTACTAATGATGCTAGACAATTTAAATGAGTGTAATTATAAATGGATAAAAAAATTTCCTAACATGAAATAATCAGTTTCATATCCTAATTAACATGCATATTCATCACAAAGATACCTAAGACACAAAATTCGGAAGTTACTATGTGTTTACAATTTAAATGACCATGTTCTAAGCTAAACTAATTTCATTCAATTCATGCCATTGACACATTCACACAATGCACACATCATGCATCAAAATGCTCACATAATGCCAACCTAACCAAAACTAACATAATAAAAATCCCCATTTCACATACAAATGACATGTCAAAGCATCCTCTTCCCCACACTTGAACAACACATTGTCCTTAACGTGAGAAATAAAACAATACAAATAAAAATAAATAACAATAACGAAAAAATTAGAGCAAGAAGACTTATAGAGATTAAGGCAGTAATTGTATGGGAGATAGAATTTAGAGGCACTCTATGCCATAAAGATCCATCAATGCACTCCCTACAAAGTAAACATAAAAAATAAAAATAAAAAGCACCAAAAAATAAAAAGAAAATAAAAACTATCCTAATTCTTAGGTTGCCTCCCAAATAGCCCTTGTTTAATATCATTAGTTTGACATACTCTGCCTTCTACCTTCAACCTGGGTCTATAATGAGTACTTTCTTGCACCCTTTTCTCCATATGGCAGTTTAGTAGCCTGTAAATAAGCCACTAATTGCAAGATAATAAGAAGGACATAATTGATCAAATTAAAAATGATGTGCCCCTCTCCTAAAACGACTAGGCAAACTACCCAGCATCCCACGATGACCCTCCAGTTGATATCTGATCTAAGTGGAAAGTTCCCGTGGAGCTAAGCCTAATGCTCTTTTTCGAAAAGCTTTTAACTCAACATTCATAAATATAATCAGTGGACTTTTTTAAAAACATTTTATTAAAAATTTCAACAGCAAAGCAACTGCATTTTGACATTCTCAAAATTTTCAAAGTTCTTGTAAAAGTTTAAAACACTTCTATATTCACATCAAATTCTCTACTACAAATTTTGTACTTCAAGTACACTCACAAGCAATCTGAACAATAAAATCAATTGATTTTAAAAAACTAAAACATATTCATGCATTTCATCTAAAAACCTTTATATAAATCCATTCTTTACATAAATGTACATTCCAAAACATGTTCAAAGATATGCAATAGTTCCCAAAAATATTTACAAGGAAAAAATGCCTACACAGCAGCACTTGACAAAGTTGACTACTCGCGAGGTGGAGTCCCGACTACTGAAGCCTTTAAGTGTTCACTTGGGAGGTTTTATTTTGAAAACAAAAAGTTAAGTCTGAGCTGAACGAGTTCAATGAGTGTTAAACTTTCTATGCAAACTATATTTAACAATTTAAACCTCCTAAAACAATTTCATTTCATTTCTTACGATAGAACAGCAATATAAAACATATATGCTTTCTGAAATCAAATTTCTTAAGTTACTTTTAAAGTAAATAGTGATGGCATTGTTGTTGTCATGAGGTTCTTACACGACATAGCCCACCACTAACTTCTTTGTCATATGGTACCCTCACGAAGTTGGTTTTGTATCACTTACCTTTGTCTAGTTAGCCACTAGTTACGGAGTTGGTTCTACTTCGCTTACTCGCACTAGGTTAACCGCTATACATCTGTAGTTACGGAGCTAGTTCCACATCACTTACCCACAACTGTTAACTGCTAGTTACAGAGCTGGTTCTACATTACTTACCTACATTAGGCTAACTGTTATACACCTGTAGTTACGAAGCTAGTTCTACATCGCTTACCTGCATTAGGTTAACCGCTATGCACTTGTAGTTATAAAGTTGGTTCTACATCGCTTACCCGCAATTGGTTAACTAATAGTTACAAAGCTAGTTCTACATCGCTTACACACACTAGGTTAACCGCTACACACTAATATAATAACATGTATAAAACCTTACGTTGTACCATAGGATAAAACTCATTTCCTTGTTATCAACCAATAATATAATTTCAATGTACCTTCAAATCAGATGAAATTCAACTTTGAAACTTCAATTCATATATTGCTAAAACATAAACTTTTACTAGTAATATTCACTTGTAATGGATCATTCACATAAAACTCATAACCATACAATTTAAAATCACGTCATCAATTCTTTTGCAAAAAAATTATTTATATAAAACTATTAAAATACACTCACTGTTTTACAAAATTATCGCTAAGAAAACTCACGTGTTCTGTGCCTTTCCTTAACCTATATAAATCACATTTGGCTTAGGCATTCATTCCAAATTCAAAAATAAGGCATTAAAACTATATATTCAGTTTAATCGAATTTGAGATTAGTATTTAATTGCGTAACACATAGGTTAATCGTATTTCAACTTGCTTCCGTAAGCTAACCTACTGTTCTTCGTTTCAATATCTAACTTCGAAAATTACTTAAATACCATCCTTTACCCATTCTAACTTATCAATTTCTTCAAAACACTATCTCACCCAATTAATTAACCATAACCATAATCAAACTTCAACAACTCATACCAATAACTACATTTCCTCTTAAGGCCAAATTGTCCTCACAACACATACTCATATTGCCATTTCATTTTCTTTCCATTGTTTCAACACTATTCAACTAAAATCCATGCCAAGCATCATCCAAACACATCATAAACCATTTCAACTTCATTACTTTCCACATAAACCCGATATACTAAGTTTTTTTTTCCAAATAATAACATAACACTTCATTTAACAATTCTAATGCCACAAATACTCTTAATGACCATCTTTAATCACATTCACATGATTGGTACATCATAACCATACTTTTATACCAAAAATGTCCTTAAGGTTAAACTTAACATATTTCACATTAAACTTTTCCAATTCAATTCCATTTGATTTCTAGCACTTAAACTAATCCAAATTCACTTCCATGACATTCTAATACACACATTTAAGCTATAAAATTTCATTAACGAATTTTTACATAATCATACACCCTTGGTTGAATTTTAACCAATTCCAATTTCAATTCCAAATCAATTATTTTTTTTCATTTTTTAACTTCATTAGCATCAAAATCATGCTATGAACATCATATAACATCAAAGTAAATTTTGGATCATTTCACATTAAAACCCTAATCATAAAATGCTAACCTTAACCAATTCTTTCAAGCTTGATTTCTTGATTTACTTTCTTAATTTCAACCCTCTACTCCATGACAAGTCAAAAACCACCATTGATATCACTAAAAGGCCACAAAGCTAGTATTTTAAGATAGGAAAACTTACCACTTTTTCCTTCAATCTCTTGGGTAAATGTATAAACACGTGGACTTGATCAAGATTTCTCCAAATCCCACTTTGAATCCATAAAAAACTGGCTGCCTCTTCTTCCACTTCTCGTTGGCCTATGTTTCTCCTTGATCTCTCTTCTTTTTTCTTCATTTTTGCTCTCTCATGGCTACTCTCACGTTAACTCACTAAATGAAGCAACTTATGTCTTAATTCTTGCTTTTTATACGCTTTAATGGTTCACCCATGTCACTTTTCTATTGGTTATCTCTAATGAATCATCATCCATTTAATTAATGATTTTTAACCCTTAAGAAAGTCTCTAATTGGTTATTAATTGTGACTTACTGATACACTCACACCATTGTATACAAAAAAACAAAATGCCTGTTTAATGAATTTAATTCACCAACTAATCTAATTAAAATTTGAAAATATTTCTTAACTGTCTTATTATCAAACTGAACAGGAAATACTCTAATTAGAGTCAATACTTATTGATTGGATGATTAAAAAAAACTTCGAATGGATTTAAAATCTTCAATATCCATTATTTTCCAAAAAGGGAATTTTTAGTCCTAAACTTTCTGAACTCCCTAAATCCATCTAATTGGAGTTATTTTTGATCAATTTCAGTATCATTAAACTCTAAAACTTATTTAGGATATTTTTCAATATTTCATGATTGGGTCCCCCAAAAATTACTATTCACCCAAATTGAATTCGTTTGAAAACACTATTCACCAAAAATAAAAATTGATATTCAATGAAAGGAAAAGTTTAGAGTTTTACAAAGAAAACTAAGTTCGTTCAGTAATTCCCTTTTTAGTAACAAACTATCAATAACATAGGGAATGACGAAACTCCCTAAATCTCCAATCATTCAAAACATAAAGCATAGGTTTGCAAGAGCCAATGTATGAGCTTTTATTTCTGTCATAAGGTAATAACCTTTCCCTTATAGCTAGCTACAAAAGAATGGATATCTTGGGAGACACTAGATTGATCCAAGCCAAATTAACCCATGGTATCTTAGGACCAACATGCCTAACAAGAACCTTATTGGATTTTATTATAAATTGCTTTAAAGAGTGTCTCGGGAAAATTGCTCTATCCTCCTTGTTTGGATTAAAAGCATAAATAATGAAGCAATCTTATAGAACATTTAAGAATCTACTCAAAATATTCCATCATTCATAGGTGGTTAAAGAACTTACTATAACATGACATAGTAACCTTAAAGCATTAGGATAGAGGATAATTCATAATGACCCAAGGGGCTCCATTTATCATTCCAAAGGGAAATGGATAATCGATTCTCTATCTGCAACTAAAACTGCTATTGACTGGAGTCTCTCAACTTGAGTATTTAGATCATAAAACATGATGAATCAACTTTGGTTTTTTCTCTATAAATTCTTTTGCCTAATAGGTAAAATCCATGATCCCATTTCACCCATAGTGAGTTCTTCTTATTGACAATTATCCATATCCATTTTGCTAGGAGAGCTTTATTCACCTATTGTAGTGATATCATCCCTAAGCCTCCCTTATGCCTTGGCAAGTAAACAACTCCCAGCTAACTTTTTCATATGGTTTGGTGTTTATATCACCATTCAAAGGGAAGCTTCTAATGAGCTTCTCTATATCCCTACTCAGCTTCTTAAGTAGCATGAAATGCAAGGAATAATAGGTTTCCAGGTTGTTTAAAATTGATGTAATAAGTTAAAGACTACCCAAAAATGTGAGGATCTTGTTTGTCCAATTTCCCACCTTTATTCTTAAAAAACTAAATATTCCTTGACATTCCTAATAAGAGAGCTTACTAGATGAAATTGGAACTTTAAGGTGTTTAAAGGAGGAGAAGTGGAAGCCATTCTAGATATTGTGTAACTTCCTTACTATATGTTCACAATCTTTAGATAAAATTAGAAAACTCCTTTACATATTGTTGCATAACGTATATAGTTTACTAAATTCTTCCAGACATCTCATTAAGCATTGTATAAAGGATGTTCTTACTCCACTAAATAAAAGAATATCATCTGCAAAAGAAAGGTGAGAAATTTGTTGCTTAGCATATTTCTTATGGTATTCTAAACCATATCCCTACTAATATTCATTTAAATTATTCTAAAAAGCATCTAAAAGAATATTAATAAAAGGTAAGGTGAAAGTGGATTCCTTACCTTATACCTCTGTCCCTTTAGAGCACAATAGTAGCCTTTTGTTTCACAATCACATTATGTGAAGTTGTGCTTATATATTGTTTAATCCAAGTAATGAATGGATCCAAAATACCTATAGCTTATAGTGACTATAAAATGAAGTTCCATGGCACTGTATGAAAAGAGTTATGGATGTCCACCTTGAGGTTATGTATATGCCATGATATAATCTGATTTGGTTTCAATATAATATTCTTAGAGCTGTTATAACATTATGGAGAGCTATAAGGGACATATTATCCCACCATTAAAAGATTGAACAAGTTTAACTAATTGACAAACTGGTGTAGTCTTAGCTGAAGCCTAATGGAGATTACCTTACACCTATTTTTCAAATGCAATTTTACTAGTGGAGTATGGAAAATAATTCTTCGCAAATATGCCATCATTAATCCTCGAGATGAATGGCAATAAATAATTAGCTAGAGTACGAGTTTAAAGCATATTAAGAAAGATGTTAAATGGTTTTTTTATATTGCCTTATCATAACTAATGCTAACCATTTAGGATGAAAGAAATAGGCACATTTTTTTATAATAAGGAGAGAAGTTGTGAGCAATTCATTAAGGACATAGTAAATTCCATTTGACTTCATATAAACACCTTTTCTGATAAGCTATCTTTAGATTTAAATTGTATTGATATACGGAGCATTAGTTAAAATTGTTTTTGTAACATTTTGGGGTGTTAAGTAGCTTGGTATGGTACTTTCCATTCTAAAATCTCATATTGAGAACACTTGCAATGTCAACTTGTTTCAGTCATTTATAGCTTTCTTTCATTCCATTTTCCAAAAAAAAATCTAATGCTTGAAAGAATTCCTTAGAAACATCACTTAAATCAATTTTGATGAGGTTTTAATTCTAAGCACTAAGGAAGCATAAACCATTAAACTCATCTGGAAAAGAGGATTTGTTGGGGTTAATGTTAAAAATAACCCTTTTAGTCTCTTCATAAGGTATAAGTTTACATAGGTGTTTATTTTTCAACAATAATTGATTAGGAAAATCTCCATTAGAAGAATTTTAGGTTATGATAAGTTTTACACAATGATGAAATTTCATTTCTCTTCAAATTATACTCTCTCAACCAAGATCAAAAGTTTTTGGAATTTGGCCCCTAACATTATAATTTTAAACATATTCTTATACAAACTTATAAACTTAGGCTTCTGTGATCTAAATAAGAAATAGCCCCTTTTTGTTGAATATTGACAATATTCCCCTTGAATATTGGACAATTAAAGGATTAAGCCATTTGGCTAGATTTATAAGTAAGACATTATGTCTAGATGAAGCAATAACAATCGTAAAAATATTTAGATGTTCTTGAGTTTGTTTGCTAATTAGAATTAACAAGGAACTTCCAAAAACATCCTATTATTAAGACTTGATGAAGCAAATAATCTCTTTTAAGACAATGTCATTGTCACCTATACTTAGAGGCTTGACAAAGCTCATCAAAAGAAAGTAAAAAAAAATAAACAAGTAAGCGATTTCAAACATATGAATATTTGAAACTTGTACATCTAGTTGCCAACATAAAGCTTATCAATAATGCCACTACTACTGATTCTTTTTAAAAGGACAAGGAACTTTTAAAGAGGATCTTCCTATAAACAAATTTGGAAATGATAGCAATATAATGGATTAACTTTAAATTCAAGAAGTGGATTCCATTAAGCAGTCAACATTCCTTAACTCTTCTTTTTCACATAATAATAGTGAGGATATCACAATGGAAAATGAAGAAGCTTATAAACCTCAAACATCCATAAGAGAAATATGGAGTTTTGATAAATTTCATTACAAAGGTATGGATCTATCTCAACTGCTTAAGAACTAATAGGCTCATTAATGAGAACTCTAGGGAATTTAATAAGTAAGTCCTCTAACGACGTTTGTTCAAAGAATAGCTTTCAAAGAGTCACAAAGAGAAACTCCAAAAGGAAGAAAAAAAAACCCAAACTATCCTTAAATAACTATCTTAGTTTGGAATGAGAAAAGGCTTAACATACTTATTAAATAACAAATGGTGTTTGATTATATTAAGAATACTGAACCTTTTCTTATAGGATTTTGTAAATAAAAATCAAGGATAGTAAATTTAAAAACTTAAGTTTCCTTAATGAGATATTGGTATACATAAAAAATAATCATTTTCTTCAAAATGGAAGATTATTAGTGGCATATGATTCAAGTGATGTGGATGCTACACCTATAATTATAGAGGAACAACTTATTCATCTACTTATTAAAATGAAACATTTGATTGTAAATATCTATGTTTCATTTGTTTATGCTTTTATTTAAAACTTTTAGATAATTTCATTATGGAACAAACTTAAACAGATTTATGGAAATATGAATAAACCTCTGATAATTATAAGAGAACTTAATAATATGATCCACTCTGTAGTTAATTTTAAGGAGTCGCATTGATGAAATCAATAAATTTGCTAGTGGATCTCCCTTTACCTCCCCAGCTAAATCCACTCTAGCTTCATGTCCATTCCTCAAACTACCTAAGCTTAATTGGGGGCATTTTAGTTATTATGATCATACTTTACCTTTCTTGCCTCCCTTTCTTACCATTTTATAACGGTTTTCAAACTTTGAAGTAGTTAAGCTTTTGTTTTGCCATTTCAAGCTATTGTCTTAACCTATTCCCCCTTTGAAACCTATAATGAAGCAAGAGGATCTTCCTACCTTTGAGTACCTACACCTACTCTATCCTTTATGAAGAAGCTAAGGAATGTAACTAAAAGGGATCATCTCTCTAATAGCAAACTAGTTTCATGAGGAAGCTCTAAACTTTAAGTTGACATACTTTCCACCCGATGATGAAGGAAATGTGGTAGATCCCTCCTTGGAGGTATTGAAACAAGGTGCCAATAGGTGGAGATGCTCCTTGGTAGGTTACTTTATTGACAAAAGTCCTCCTTTTCCATTGGTCAAGAAATGGTTTGAAACCAAAAAGGTGGATTATAGTCTAAACAAGGTGTTCATAAGTCAAGATGATTTCTTCATCTTCATCTTTACCTCAAATCAACATGCTAATATGATCTTGTAGCTTGGAATTTGGCACTACTCAGACAAGCCTTTCCCGCTGCAGATATGGAAACATGTAATGGAACTAGAGATTAAAAATATCTAACAAGTGATAAGCGATTTAGAAGGGGGGTTGAATAGATCTTTAAAGCTTTTCGTAGAGTTCTACAATAAAATCAGAAGTTAATTCACACAAAACCAATT
>JAOTBA010000009.1:3388457-3406974 GCA_025629845.1 Erythroxylum squamatum | reverse complement strand
GAAAAAGCAAGTTTTCAAAAGAAGTTTTTGAAAAGGGGATTGTATTCAAGAAAAGGATACACAATTCAACCCCCCTTTTTGTGTGTTTTGTATATCAAATATTAAGTCTATACTAAAGTGTGATTTACTTCATGTTTGTGTTTGCTCAGGATTTTTCAAGTTTCCGCATTGTTTCGTTTTATCATTCCAATGATATGGAGTTTTGTTTTGGGAATGAGTTGAAGAAGTTGTTTTGTTCAAAACGATCTTTTGTTGAGTTGTAATGGATTTTTGGGAAATGGTGTATGTTTTTGGTATTGTCTGATGTTGGGGTCTGGGGTGTGGTTTAGGGGTTTCACCGTGGTGAAGCCACCAGGATTACTGCGACAATCCTTTCTCAAGAGCTACTCTCGCTTAATCCTGGAACTTCGCTGCGGCGAAGCAACGATGTTCGTTGCGACGTATTTTTCTTGAGAGGAGCTGGGAAAATGTGGAACTTTGTCGTGACGAAGTCCTCGACTTTCGTCGCGGCGCATTTCACCCAAGGGGTGTGTTGCACGACCCTGAGACTTTGCTGCAGCGAACTTTTCCCGAAGGGTCCTCGCAAGTGCTTCCTTCTTTTCGCCGCGGTGAAACATAAAGTTTGTTGTGGCGAACCCGTCGGCCTGGAGCCCAACTCCAACATTTATGGTATCAGAGTGACTAGGTTTAAGAGTATCCTAGGCATGAAATGGGTAGTTTTAAATTATGAAATGAACAACATGCATTGTTTTTATATTGTTTTACATAATTTGAAATCATTTTACACGAAGTATGAACTAAAGATTTTTAAATGATTTTAAATTGAAGGAGTGATTATGCTGCCTCGAAAGAGAACTCGAGAAGCTAGGACTCGATCTTGCTCTTCCCAAGGAAGTGCGGATGAATCTTACGTCCCACAAGACACGAGGACACACTCTGCTTATGACTCTGAGGAACCTAGTGTGCAACATGAAGTGCCACCGCCTCCTCCTCCTATACCCCAAGTAAACCCCATGGATCCGCGATTCTTTCAAGTTATTGCTTTGGCTTTCACCCATGTCATGAGCCAAGTGCCACAAGTTCTAGTGCAAGCTCCAGTGGATAGAAGCGGATAGTCATAGTATGATAAGCTCCGTAAGTATGGGGCTATAGAATTTCATGGGACTACGAATCCAGAAGAGGCTGAAGCATGATTGAAAAGGACAGAGAGAGTCCTGTATTAGATAAAGTGCTCCGATGGGGAGAAGTTAGATTGTGCGGTTAGCTTACTACAAGGGGACGTACTCCATTGGTGGGAATCAGTGTCCCATAATTAGGTTATACTATCGGTGTTGTCATGGAGCAACTTTTTGGAAGCTTTTATGAAGAAGTACTTCTCGATAGTTTATGTACAAGAGAAAGCTAGAGAGTTCCTGAATCTCACACAGAGGGACATGAGTGCGACTGAATATGAGCTAAAGTTCACCCAGCTATCACGGTATGCAGCCAATATTGTTGTGAATGAGGAGGACAAGTGTCGTAAGTTTGAGGGAGGACTTCAGTTGGGGATCAAGGAGAAAGTGTTGATACACAACTTCTGTGACTACCAGCTATTGGTAGATGTTGCACTCCAAGTTGGAAAACTGGAGAATATAAAGTAGGAGGTAAATAGGAAGAGAAAGAACCGGGAATAGTCTTCCAAGAAGGGAATAAGTGCCCCAATGCCTAAGAGGAGTATGAGAAATTTCTACACACAGAGTGAAGTAGGAAGTAGTGGCTCTGCTAAGAACAAGCAAGCAAAGGCAGTTTCAGTGTAAGCCTAAACTATGGGAGGCAATAGAAGGACGGGGGGGGAGGGAGTAGGCACACGAACCCCCAATGTGAGCATTGTGAGAAGTTTCACAAAGGTGAGTGCTTCAAGTTACTTGGAGCATGTTTTCAATGCGGAGAGAAGGGACACATGGTTAGGGAATGTCCCCAAGCACCAAGGCAAGATGGGTTGCAGTTGCAAGCCTTAAAGAGAGCTGAAACAGTAGGAACCAGGCCAGCCACTGAGGTGGGAAGTTCTGGAGCGGGAAGGAAGGTTATTCCTCCAGGAAGTTCAAAGGCAGGCACAGCCTTTAGGACTCGTTATGGGCATTACGAGTTCCTAGTCATGCCATTTGGACTGACCAATGCTTCGACTGCATTTATGGATCTTATGAATAGGGTCTTCAAGGAGTATCTGGATCAGTTTGTCATAGTATTTATATATAACATTCTGGTTTATTCCAAGAGCGAAGAGGAACATGAGGAACGTCTTAACATAGTGTTGCAAACACTGAGGGAGAAGGAGCTTTATGCCAAATTCAGCAAGTGTGAATTTTGGCTTTATAAGATGATATTTCTTGGACACGTAATTTCGAAGGATGGGGTGCATGTTGATCCGAGAAAAGTTGAAGCAGTGGGGAAGTGGCATGCACCAAGGATAGTGGCAAAAGTGAGAAGTTTTCTGGGTCTAGTAGGATATTATAGGAGGTTTGTTGAAGGGTTCTTTATGATAGCTACTCCGATGACCAAGTTATTAAGGAAAAATCCGAAGTTTATCTGGAGTGATGAATGTCAGAAGAGCTTGAGGAGCTTAAGCACAGATTGACAAGTATTGCAATTCTGACCTTGCTTATAGGAGATGAGGGTTATACAGTCTATAGCGAAGCCACTAGGATTGCCACAGTGAACCTTTCCCTTGAGCTACTCTCACTTAATCCTAGAACTCTCCTGCGGAAAAGGAATGACATTCGTCGCAGCGTATTTTTCCCGAAAGGAGTTGGGAAAACCTTAAACTTCACCATGACGAAGTCCCCAACTTTCACCACGGCATATTTCACTTGAAGGGTGCGATTGCTAGAACTCGGGACTTCACCACGGTGAAGATAAAATTTTGCCGCGATGAACTTTTCCCGAAGGGTCTCCGCAAATGTTTCATCTGTTCATCGTGGCAAAACCACTCTCCCGGTGCCCAACAGGAGCAACCAAGACATCTTAGACATGGAGATTAAATGTACAAAGATTGTAACTTGAAGCTCGAACTCCCCAATTTTGAAGGTAAGCGTGATCCTGAAGTTGCCTGAGATTGGATTTGTAGAGCTGATCGTATGTTTGAGTATAAAGCCTTTACATACTAGGAAAGTTTTAATTATGTTATCCGTAAGCTAACCGGCTTAGCAGGAATTTGGTATGATGACTTGCAATGTGAGGCATTAAGAAGGGAAAGAAGAATTATTAAGACCTGGACTCGTTAAAAATGCAAGATTAAAGCTAAATATGTTCTTGATAATTATAGGCAACCAAATTATGTAAAGACAATAAATTTGAAACAAACTCACTCTGTTGGTGAGTATATTAATGCCTTGAGAAGTTAACGATGGCTCGATTTTTGGAGGGATTGAGTTTGAAAGTTAAGGATAAGGTGGAATTACAACCTTATTATAACTATAATGAGTTGTGTAAACTTGCTCTACGTGTTGAACAACAAGTTAACCAAAAACTTACCCTACAACTCCTCCTACTTCTGTCTTTTTGAGTTCTAAAGTTGATTTAAACAAGAAGAAGCAAGATGGGAAAGTAAAAGTTATTATGAACATGAGAGAACTTGAAAAGAACAAGAGGCGATGCTTTAAATGTCATGAGCATGGGCATATTCAATCTAAATGTCCTATAATCAAAATAATGACAATTCAAGAGTGTTAAGACATCGATGCTTTGCTAAATGCTTTTTCTGTAGAGGAGGGAGAAAAAGGAGTTAGATAATGGAGGAGATTATAAGGCAAGAGTGGAAGGTATGGTTAAAGGCAACGAGGAAGGGCTTAATCTTATGATTCATAAGGTTTTGAAGGCTACTCCTTCTCCAAGTGAGCCAACACGTGAGCAATTGTTCCATACGAGATGCAAGGTGTAGGGAAGGATATGTAATGTGATCATTGATAGTTGTTCTTATACCAATGTAACTTCTACGATGTTTGTGGATAAACTAAACTTGTCTAATTTCAAACACCTAAGACTTTACACAATTCGATGGCTTAATAAAGGGAGTGATTTGAAGGTGACAAAACAAGTGCTTGTTTCCTTTTCAATTGGGAATAAGTATCATAATCGGGTATTACGTGATGTGATTGAAATGCATGCACGTCATATCTTATTAGGACATATATGGCAACATGATCAAAAAGCTCAATATGATTGAGTCTCTAATTGCTACACTGTTGAGGAGGATGGGAAAATAATTGCGCTTGCGCCTTTGTCTCCTTTTAGAAAATGTGAATTAAACAGGGAGCAATCTAAAAGGGATAATCTAATTATTGGGAAGAGTGCGATTATTCAAAAATTTATTGAATCACAAGTAGTATATACATTATTTTCGAAGGAGGTTCATGAAAATCCAATTGATTCTTGCCCACTGGAACTAAAGGCCCCTCTAAATGAGTATGCTGATGAGTTTCTCAATGATTTGCCTCTTATTAGAGGGATCAAGTATCAAATAGTTTTTATTATATTTATATCTTTACCTAACAAGCCCGCATATAGGTGTAATCCAGAAGAATTGAAGGAGTTTCAATGAAAAATCAATGAGCTTATGGAGCATGGATATGTGCATGAAAGCATGTCGCCATATGATGTACCAACTCTTCTTATGCTAAAGAAAGATGGTCCATGGACGATCTATTTAATAGTAGTGAGATGAACAATATTACAATCAAATATTGCTTTTCTAAGCCTCGTCTAGATGATATATTGGATGAACTCCATGTGCTCAAGTGTTTTCAAAGATAGTCTTAAGGAGTGGTTACCACCAAATTAGAATGAGAGAAGGTGATGAGTGGAAGACTGCATTCAAGGCTAAGTATGACTTGTACGAATGGTTAGTAATGCCCTTTGGTCTCACTAATGCTCCAAGCATATTCATGCGACTTATGAATGAGGTATTGCACCCTTTCCTTAGCAAATTTGTTGTTGTGTACTTGGATGATATTCTTGTTTATAGTAAGAGTAATGGGGAGCATATGTTGTACTTAAGAATGCTTTTCAATGTGTTAAGAAAGGAGAAGTTGTAGAGTTTGGTATTATATTGTGGATTATTGGGATTAATAAATCCTTACTAAGAGAAGGAATTATGAGTCACCTGTCAAAACATAGAAGGAGATAAAAATGGTTATGATGTCACATTTCGTGCAAAGTTCCTACTATAGGAACATCCATTAAAGGCTTCAAACTTTAACAAAATGTTAAAAAAGTGTGAAGGAGTACTATAAGGATGGAGGTTACCATGATTAGTGTTATAAAGGCTTTTTGAGCACTAAAATTATACCATAAATTGTGCCTATTCCTTTGCACAATAATATTAGTTAGATTTGTTTACATAAGACTTAACCTTCCATATGATCATCGACCAATTAACTTGTTCTCAAGTTCCCTATGACCCTCATAGTGTTTACACTCTTACAAGATTATTGAGAAAGCACTAAACTATCAAAGGCAATAATAGAAGCATGAAAGAGGTACATCAAATGCTAACCTTTATAACTTAGCTTAAAATATCAAGTGATGTGATGCCAGAGCGCAAGTAGATTCTATCTCCAAGCTATTATATAATAATTTCTTGCAAAGAGGTAATGGGTTGTAGAGTCTTACAAACAATGCAATATTCGGCTGTACATCTGTGACGGCAAATTTAAGATCCAAAACTAAGTGAAGCCTTGTCCGTTGGGCCTGAAATTTTGGGAGCATGTAGAAGACATGTAATATTAGTCTTCTATTAATTTTCATAATTTTTGGAATTTTCTACAATTAGTTTTAGTTGTTTACTTGGATGTCAGTCTGACAGCTAGAAACAGTGCATTTTTTGTCTTTCCAAAATTAGTTTCCTTATTCTTTCAGATCTTTAGTATGATTCCATATTGTTTAAGTTGTTCCTAACAGAATTATTAGTTTTCTACTATAAATAGAGGTTATAAGGTGTATTTTTTGTCTGTGATTCAAAAATAAATGTTCAGACTTTTTCTTCACAAATTCGAAGTTGATTCCTTCGTTTTGTGTTGGTCCTTACGTCTGTATGGAAGGTAACATCTTTAAAAGCTTTACTAACAATTGTGTTGCTTGGTTTTATCAATTTTTATGGTGTTCTCTTGGTTTTTTCCCTTTGATTTTTAATATTTTCCATTCATTCAAATTAAACTACTGACATCCCTCTTTTTTATTCTCCCAGGTTTAATTGGTGTGCCTAGTTTACATCAGATTGGTATTAAAGCTCAGTTATTACCGTTTTCTTAAGCCTTAATGATCTATAATTGAGCCTCTCTCACTTAAATTCGAAAGTTTCAGGTTTGATCTTACAGGGTTTGATACAAATATGGCTGCAAACAATGGTAATAATAACAATGACACTAACAACAACAATTATACTCTTTTAGGGGCAACAAATTGACTTTTAGATCATAAGATTGGTGGTATTCATGATCAAATTGAAGATATCAACAATCATCTAGGCTACTTGCAGATGCAAGATGCTAAGTGGATACATTTTATACAAGGTAGAACCCAAGAATGATCACGTGAAAGATCTAAAAAGATCTATAACAAGTCCGATGAGCAGCAAGAAAAAGAAGAAGAGGAGTATGAATCAGAAGAGGAACAACCAAGACATCTTAGACGTGGAGATTAAATGTACAAAGATTGTAACTTGAAGCTCAAACTCCCCGATTTTGAAGGTCAGCATGATCCTGAAGTTGCCTTAGCTTGGATTTGAAGAGTTGATCGTATGTTTAAGTATAAAGCCTTTACTAACAAAGTTTTAATTATGTTATCCTTAAGCTAACTAGCTTAGCAGGAATTTGGTATGATGATTTGCAACGTGAGGCATTAAGAAGGGAAAGAAGAAGAATTAAGAGTTGGACTCGTTTAAAATGCGAGATTAAAGCTAAATATGTTCCTAATAATTATAAGCAAGATAATTATGTAAAGGCAACAACTTTGAAACAAACTGGCTCTGTTGATGAGTATATTGATGCTTTTAGAAGTTAACGACTCGATTTTTGGAGGGATTGAGTTTGAAAGTCAAGGATAAGGTGGAATTATAACCTTATTATGACTATAATGAGTTGTGTAAACTTGCTTTACATGCTTAACAACAAGTTAACCAAAAACTTGCTCTACAACTCCTTTTACTTCTATCTTTTTGAGTTCTAAAAGACTGTAAGGTGCGACTGCGACGGTGTGATAGGCGGCAACAGGCTAGATGGACTATGAATTAGTGACGGGGGCAATAACAGGAGGAGACAACGACTGATGTTATACGACGGGCTTCGACGAGCGATAGACTACGACAGGCTGTGACAGGTGGAGACAACAACTGATGAGTGGTGGCAACGGTGACTATGAGAGAGAGGGGAGAGAGAGAAAGAGTGAGACGTTGCATAGCAGACAACACTGGGTGGGGGTATCGGGTGATTTAGGTTTTAGGGTTAAAAGTTTTTGAAAATTTTAAGTTAATATGTAAAGATTTTAAGTTGTGGTACAATATGAGGCTTACATCACCACAATTTACACAAATTTTAATGATAGACTGTAAGAATTTGTTTTAATTTAACAATTCCACTAACAATTGAAAAGGCCATATTTTGTGATGGGAGAAACACCGATAGATGCAGCGAAAGTGACCCACCAATTAGTCGATACAATAACAATGTGTTATGCACGACACCAGATATAAATTAATTCTCCCTACTTGTATAAACCTTTAAGAAATAATTAGGCAATAAATTAATCTAATGCAACACCCAATAAAATCAACATCACAATTTACGTGAAAAATCTCCTCGATGTGAGGAGTAAAAACTACAGGACCGAAGTCTAGGCAAAATCTCCACTATCAAGAAATAATGGATACAATAACAAGTTCTCTCTAGTATCCCACTAGAGGCAGCAACAATAACATCAAGAATACAACAATTCTCAATAGCAACATCAATAAAAATAATAAGAGAAATCAACAAAAGAGTTTGCGAAATCATTCAGAATCAAACTCTACAAAACAACCCGAGTGGATCACCTAAAAGTCTCTAAATAACAAACCCATTGTTGTATATCAAGATCAACGTGTCATCTATTAGTTGTCAACGTTTTAGCCTAATTGAACCATGTTTCACCATCTGATCTTGAGCTTGATCAAAACTGCTCAATGCTAGAATTTTAGGATCCCAAAAGGCAATTCTAACTTTGACCACGAATTGCCAAAAAACAGAACTTCGATCACGATTCTAACCATTAGATATGAACTACTACCGGAGCCTTCAAAGTCTAAGCTTGATCGGGCCACAAACGACCATCCCATTGAGGACTTATTCAAGACTGTTTAAATCTCTCTCCCACTTACTAATATTTTCTCTCTTCACTCTCTTGTTTTTTATTCATTACAAATAATGTAATCCTTTCCTTTCTCTTTATACAGCAAAAGAAGGAAAAAAACCAAATTAAATCCAAACACAAACCATTGTTTTTTTCTTTCAATTATAGAGGCTGTAAATGTAAAATACGGAGGGTTGACTAATAAATCTCCCCCTTCCGACATATTTGGCTGGCTAGTTGGAACGAACTGTTATCCCAACAATCAACCTACATGTTTCAAGCTTTCCTCTTGGTAGCGTCTTTGTCAACATATTGGAACCATTATCATCAGTATGAATCTTCTCAAGTTCAAACTCCTTAGACTCCAATGCATCTCGGATCAAATGATACCTGACATCGATATGTTTTGACCTATAGTGAAATGTAGAATTCTTACGTACCAAGATAGATTGCAATCTAGTTGTCACAATGCAACACGTATCACTCCTGCTTGAAGCCAAGTTCTAGAAAAAAATTCTTCATCCACAACAACTCCTTAGTTGCTTCTATTGCTGCACTAAACTCAACTTCAGTGGTAGATAGTGCAATGCACTTTTGTAGCCTTAACTGCCATGCCACAGCTCCCTCGGCAAAATTAATTAGGTACCTTAAAGGATTTCCGAGAATAAATGTCATCTACCATATCTGAATATGAATAACCAATCAATTCAAGTTTCCCACTTCCAAAACTCAAACACAAGTTGGATGTTCCCTGAAGATATCTCAAAATCCACTTCATAACTTTTAAATGCTCTTTACTCGGATTATATAGGAATCTACTAACTGCACTTACTACATAAGCTATGTCTGGCCTTGTACACATCATAGCATACATCAGACTACCGACTGTTAAAGCATAAGAAACTTTCTCCATATCTTTCTTATCATCATCAGTAGACGGACTCTGATCAGTACTCAACTTGAAATGATTACCAATTGGAGTACTTATTACTTTAGCCTTGTTCACGTTAAGTCTTTGAAGCACCTTCTCGATGTACTTCTCCTGGGATAAGTATAACCTTCTAGCTAGTCTGTCTCGAGAAATCTGCATACTAAGGATCTATTTTGCTAGCCCCAAGTCTTTTGTAGCAAAAGACTTACTCAATTGCTTCTTCAACGCATCAATCCTAGAGATATTCTTGCTAACAATCAACATATCATCAACATAGAGCAATAGAATAATAAAGTCATCATCAGAGAATTTACGAACAAACACATAATGATCTAAAGTAGTCTTTTTGTAGCCCTGCTGCTTCATAATAGACTCGAACTTCCTATACCATTGCCTCGATGCCTGGTTTAAACCGTAAAGACTTTTCTTCAATCTACAAACACAGTTTTCTTTACCTTGCATCCTGAAACCCTGTGGCTGTTTCATGTAAATTTCTTCTTCTAGGTCTCCATGAAGAAATGCAGTTTTCATATCCATCTACTCAACCTCCAAATCAAGATTTACTGCTAACCCAAGAACAACTCTAGTGGATGACATTTTTATAACTGGAGAAAAGATTTCATTGAAGTTAATACCTTTTCTCTAACTAAACCCTTTCATAACTAGTATGGCTTTGCACAGTTGACGTGAAGTATTCTCTTCTTGCTTCATCGTAAACACCCAATTATTCTTCAAAGCTCTCTTTCCCTTAGTTAACTTTACCAAATCGAAAGTGTGATTCCGCTGTAAGGAACTCATCTCATCTTGCATATCCTCAAACCACTTCTTTTTGTGCTTATCTTCTAGAACCTTTTCATAAGTCTCAGGTTCTCCCTCGTTAGTCAGCAACACATACTCATGGATAGGATACCGAGTGGAAGGATGTCTAACTCTGGTTGATCTTCTAAGTGAAACTTCTGCTGGAGGTTCTGGTTCTATTGGTTGAACATGATCAACACCATCTACTTCAACCTGTACAGACTCATCTGCACCATCTTCATCAAACATATTATGTTGAAGATCAAACTCTACCTCTTGTATGGATGCAATCAAAGGAAGTGGATCTAAGTCAGCTACACCATCACTGGACCCTGAAAATGTCTTCTTTAATCTATTAATATCTTCAATGGTTTGATCTTCCATAAAAACAACATCACGACTTCTGATGAGTTTCCTCTCAACTAGATCCCAAAACCTATAGCCAAACTCATCCTGACCATAACCGACAATCACACATTATCGTGTCTTCAAGTCAAGCATAGACCTCTCATCCTTGGGAGTGTGCACAAAAGCCTTATAACCAAATACCTGCAGATGATCATAAGAAACACCTTTTCCTAACCAAACCCTATTCGGTACATCAAACTGCAAAGGAACACTAGGTGTGAGGTTAGCAACATGAACAACTGTATGAAAAGCCTTACCCCATTATGATTGTAGTAGCTTGGCGTGTGATAGTAAACATCTGATTCTCTCCACCAATGTTCTATTCATCCTTTCAGCTAAACCATTCAACTAAGGACTCTTCGGAGGAGTCTTATCATGTCTAATACCCTTAGATTTGCAGTATTCATCAAATAAGTTAATATATTCACCGCTATTATCTGTTCAGACACATTTCAACTTCTTCCATGCACGACCAATTAGTCAATACAATAACAATGTGTTATGCAACGACCCCAGATATAAATTAATTCTCCCTACTTATGTAAACCTTTAGGAAATAATTAGGCAATAAAATAATCTAATGCAGCACCCAATAAAAGCAACACTATGACTTACGTGGAAAACCTTCTTGATGTGAGGAGTAAAAATCAAGGGATCGAAGTCTAGGCAAAATCTCCACTATTAACAAATAATGGTTACAACAAGTTTTCTCTAGTATCCTACTAGAAGCAACAATAATAACATCAAGAATATAATAATTCTCGGCAATAACATTAATAACAACAACAACAGAAATCAATACAAGAGTTTGCAAAATCACCTAGAATCACACTCTCCAAAACAGCCCGAGCAGATCACCCAAAAGGTCTCTAAATAGTAAACCCACTGTTGGATATCAAGATCAACGTGTCATCTACTAGTTGTCAAAGTTTTAGCCTAATTGAACCACGCTTCACCATCCGATCGTGAGCTTGATCAAAACTGCTCAATGCTGGAATTTCAAGATCCCAAAAGTTAATCCCAAATTTGACCACGAATCGCCAGAAAATCAGAACTCTGATCACGATTCTGACCGTTGTATATGAACTACTACCGGTGTAGAGTAAGCTACTCAATTTGAAAAAAAATTAAATGAATATTAATTTAATTTATACTATCGAATCAAAAAATCTATTGAATTTGAGAATCGAAACTACAAAGAAGACAAAGAATCCGAGAAACATAATTACTCTGATATAACTGGCTTTTTTTGGTACTTGAATATTTCCTAAGAGTTCTGGTCTGTTTATTGTTATTGCTTCTGTAAACATAGTAGCTAAATAATCCCAACATGTTACATAGCATTTTCTCTACCCCTTCTTACCCTTTTCAAAGTCTGAGCTTGATCCGATCACAAACAACCGTCCGATCGTGAACTTAATCAAGATTGTTTAAATCTCTCTCCCACTTATTAATATTCTCTCTCTTCACTCTCTTGTTTTTTATTCATTACAAACAATGCAATCCTCTCCTCTCTCTTTATACAGCGAAAGAACAAAACCAAATTAAATTCAAACATAAACCATTTTTTTCTTTCAATTATGGAGGTTGCAAATGTCAAATATGGAGGGTTGACTAACAAATCCCCCCCTTCCGACACATTTGACTGGCTAGTTGGAACGGACTGTTATCCTCATAATCAACCTGCATGTTTCAAGCTTTCCTCTTGGTAGCGTCTTTGTCAACATATCGGACCCATTATCGTCGGTGTGAATCTTCTCAAGTTCAAACTCCTTAGACTCCGATGCATCTCGGATCCAATGATACCTAACATTGACATGTTTTGATATAGAGTGAAATGTAGAATTCTTATGTACCAAGATGGATTGCACTCTGGTTGTCACAATGCAACACGTATCACTTTTTCTTGAAACCAAGTTCTTGAACAAGCTTCTTTATCCACAACAACTTCTTAGTTGTTTTTGTTGCTGCAATAAACTCAGCTTCAGCGGTAGATAGTGCAACACACTTTTATAGCCTCAACTGCCATGCCATAACTCCTCTTGTAAAATTAATCAGGTACCCTGAAGTAGATTTTTGAGAATCAATGTCTCCTGCCATATTTGAATCTGAATAACCGATCAATTCAAGTTTCCCACTTCCAAAACTCAAACACAAGTTGGAAGTGCCCCAGAGATATCTCATAATCCATTTCACAACTTTTCAATGCTCTCTACCCAGATTAGATAGGAATCTACAAACTGTATTTCTAGCCTTGTATTACATCATAGCATACATCAAACTACCCATTGCTGAAGCATAAGGAACTTTCTCCGTATCTTTCTTGTCATAATCAATAGAAGGACTCTGCTCAGTACTTAACTTGAAATGATTGCCAAATGGAGTACTTATTGCTTTATCCTTGTTCATATTAAATCTCTATTACCAAATGGAGTACTTATTGCTTTAGCCTTGTCTATGTTAAATCTCTGAAGCACCTTCTCGATTAGGGATGTCAATTTTGGCTCGACCCGATTTTGGCCCTGGTTGACCTGGCCACAGGCCAAAATAGTTCTGCCCAACTATAACGACAAAAACAACGTTATTTTCTAAATTTTTTTCAAAAAAAGTAAGGATTGGTCGGATTGGGTAGGCCCACCCGTGGCCCATTCGGCCATGAGCCAGGCCGGGCCATGTGTAGGTCAAACCATGGGCAGGCCAGGCCACGAACTGGCCCATGGGCCATCAAACTTAGACCACGAATCGCCGAAAAATCATAACTCTGATCACTATTCTGACTGTCAGATATGAACTATTACCAGTGTAGAGTAAGTCTTCAAAGTCTGAGCTCGATCGGACCACAAACAACCATTTGATCGAGGACTTAATCAAGACTGTTTAAATCTCTCTCCCACTTATTAATATTTTCTCTCTTCACTCTCTTGTTTTTTATTCATTACAAATGATGCAATCCTCTCATCTCTCTTTGTACAACAGAAGAAGAAACCTAATTAAATTCAAACACAAATCATTGCTTTTTTTCTTTTAATTATGGAGGCTAAAAATGTCAAATATGGAGGGTTGACTAACATTTTGTGCCCTACTTTGTAAGAATCGAAAGAGGGTCATCAATTTTATGTAACTTTTCTTCTGTTTTTTACAAAAAAGTTGTTTTCGTGATTTGAAATTATAACTTACGGTCACAAAAGAGTAACCCTACCATTCTTCATGAATTCTTCAGTAGAAATTTCAAAGTGAAATTCAAACTACAATGGTTCATGAACTAGATGCAAGAAATAACTCAATATCTTACCGTAGGACTTCTAAAGTGCAATTCAAACTACAAGGGTTCTTGAATTTTACCTAAAAAAGATATCAAGATAAGTCTTCCTTTTGTGTCTCTTATCAAAACCAACGTGTCTCTTGCCATACACCAACTTTTTCGAAACAAAACAATACAAGTTGAAGCAACTTTAATGATCCAAAGCACCGGTGACAGATTTGCAACGAGATTAGTAATCGTAAACACGAAGATACAAGAACCATGTTATGTAAGCTAAATTGGCTTTTGCTTTCCTTTATAGGCTCTTACGCCAAGGAAATCCACGTATCCGAGTAACAAAATCCATCAGCGATAAAACGAATAGTAGAGCTGAGTGTTATTAACGAATGTTCTAATGGAGAAAAGAAATCTATTCCATATCAACTATACAACGGGGTAAAGTTTGATAAATGGAAGAATCCCAGTGCAATGAAAAGATGTATACTGTTGTGGACATCTGCAGAATCTTAAAATCATAAGCTTACAACCCATTAACTGTTTAAGGTTATCATTTAAGAAACTATGACTTGCAGCGAAGAAGAGAGGCCTAGAGGATGAATAATGAACCATGACACATGTAACATGCATCTTTTTTATAAGGTGTTTGCCAAAAGATATCTTTCGCTTAAAGGACTAATTCCATCTAAGACATCTTCAGCCACCAACCACAGGGGGTGTACAACCAATCCAAGCTAATTGCTGAAGTTGAGAACCTATTTATACTTACAGCATATCTTTGATGACATCAAGATTCAATGTATCTCGGACAATGAGAAATAGGCCAAGGAGTACAACAAGCATGAGCCCGGATGATGTAATTCGCTGCTCCACTTCCAAAGGAAGCTTTCTTCCACCCCGAACTGCCTCTAACAGAATCAAGGCTAACGTGCCCCCATCTAAGGCAGGTAACGGAAGAAGATTTATGACTGCAAGGTTAAGATTGAGAACAGCTGCAAACTGGTAAAGCCCATCAACGTTAGACCGAGCAACTTCCGCACCAACTGCAATAATGGCCACTGGACCTGAAACCTTACCGGCAGATTGTGAGAAGTTTAAGAATGTTTGTTTCAAGCTATCCAAAACAGTTGATGAGAGACCCCAAAATTCTTTTCCGGCAAAATCAAACGCCTGCAATGCATTCCTCGCTATAATTCTCGTGACCTTAACATTTGGTGATAATTGAACACCAATTTTCCCAGTTCCATCAAAATTCTCTTCAGGGGTGACCCTAATCTCAAAGTCCTGTTTTCCCCTCTCAATCTTGAGCAATACATTATTTCGAGGATTTCTTTTAATGACATCGACAACGTCTGAGACAGCATTAGGCCCATTTTTAGGCAATTCCGTTCCATTAATAGACAGAATAACATCTCCAGAAAGAAGTCCATCTCGTGAAGCAGGAGAAAAGGCTCGCACTTCAGGCACAAGCACCCCAGGAAAGACTTCTTGAACAGGCAAACCGATTGATAATACTTGAAAGAAGATAATGACAAATGCAAATATTAAATTGGCAATAACACCAGCTGAAACTACTATCACCCTGTCCAATATCGGTCTATTCTTGAGCAAATTTTCATCATCTACTGGAATATCACTCTCGGGATCATTATCAGGAAACGCCACAAATCCTCCCAACGGAAAAGCTCTAATAGAATACTCTACACTCTTTGAATTAAACTTGGCGAGAACAGGACCAAAACCAACAGCAAATTTACTTACATGGATGCCCTGAAGATAAGCAGCAAGGAAATGGCCTCCCTCGTGAACAACAATTATAGCTGTCAACACTCCAGCTGCCTCCAGAACAGGCTCAAGGCTTCCAAAATCTAACCCAGAAACACCCCAAGACCTGAAATCGAGCCTCCTGCCAAGTGGGCATGGACTGAGGAGTTGATTCTTGCAGTGAAAACTGTGGTGTAAGGGTGACTGTGAATAGAAAAGAGAAGAAGAAAGCGGCTTGAAGAGGTCAGTCTTGGTTCTTATTGAGGAGTCCAAGATTGGTGTTTTGGAGAAAGTATATCTGAGAAGAGAAGAAGAAGGGGATAAGGAGGAAGGCGAAGGATTGTTCAGCATGGTTTAATGGGTGCTGTAAAAGAAATGGACGATTTAGTCTAATTGGAGGATGAAGAGGAGACGGAGCAGGAAGAGAGAGGCAGTGGTTTAAGATAAAACACGATTCTGAGCCTGTGGAGGGGAAGTGAAGAGACATGTCTCCCTCCTTTCGGTTCCACAAAATGAGCTTGTTGTGTTGCATATTGTATGCTTCGAAGTTGCCTTTCCATATGGGTATGAAATTTGTGGTTCACATATAATAAAGGCCCAAAAGTCTGACACACTCGGAAACCAAAACCCAAAACATTTTGACTTACTATAGAGAAACTTGGGAAACGGAGAAGTTAGAAAAAGGATATTTAGTTTTTGAATAAATTTTTGAAGGAAAGTTAGAAATGTTTTGATATGAAATGAGCTTAGGACATGTGAAAAAGCTATTTACTGAATTGAAGTTTGACTTTAACAGAATGGATAACCTCACTAAATGAATGTAATTGTAAGTTTCTATTGATAAAGAAAACATTGGAGTTGAACTAAATGAGTTAAGAAATGTAAAACTTGCACTAGGCCAAAATTTAAAACTGGAGAGACGATTAGTTAGCATGAGGGAATGGTGATAAGAATGGGAATGAATATTATGAATAATGAGAATAGATATTATCATTACAATTATGATGGTTGGTTAAGAGAAAGGAATGATTACCATTACCATTGATAGTGGTTGGTTTGTAAAAACTATTATAATTAATTAATTACAATATTTTAATTAATTAAAGAATTATATTTTAATTAATTATATTGTAACTAATTAATCATTTTTAATTAATTATATTGTAATTAACTAATTAATAATAATAATATTTTCATTAATTATATTGTAATTAATTTATTAATTACAATATTTCAATTAATGAATGAATTATATTTTGATTAATTATATTGCAATTAATTAATTAATAACAATATTTTAATTAATGAATAATTATATTTTAATTAGTTATATTTTAATTAATTATAATATTTTTATTAATTATTATGTAATTAAATAATAATAATAATATTTTAATTAATTATATTGTAATTATTTAATTAATTACAATATTTTAATTAACGAATAATTACATTTTATTTGGTTATATTTTAATTAATTAATTACAATATTTTAATTAATGAACTAATTATATTTTAATTAATTAATTAATTACAATATAATTAATTAAAATATTGTTATTAATTAATTAATTATACTAATTAATTAATTATATTTTAATTAATTAATTACAATATAATTAATTAAAATATAATTCATTCATTAATTAAAATATTGTAATTAGTTAATTAATTATATTTTAATTAATTAATTATATTTAATTAATTAGTATTAAAAATATTTTAAAAAATAAGTCGCTACTAACAAATGAGTTTTATTCCTCTACTAAATGGAGGGTATGGAGGATTCCCAAAAGTGAGATATCAAACTATTACCCCTATTATGATAATCAACAATCAACCACTCACTTTTCATTCCTTACCCATTAGCTCCTTCCCAAACCCATCAACCAAGCACCTCTTAAGCCTTAAAAGAATTGATGCATTTGTTGGATAGAAACGGAACCTTGAATCTAATGATTTAGAACAAAATATAACCTAACTTTGTTTGGTAAATATTAGGTTATGGAGTACAAAACCTTAATTTTTCCATATTTATTATCCATTTTGATTGATTTATTTATTTAAAAAACTTAAGAGAATAAAAATTAAGTTTTGACAGTGCTACATTCTTTTTGTGTCTACAAGTAGCTTAGTAGAAGTGGAACAACTTACCTATCATGGGTCAACCTATAGCAGCCACCCTCAAATACCTAAATATCCTAATTTTAGCCAAAAAGATCAATAGCACGGACTTTCTACCTATATTTGATGCCATCTATAACTGAATTAAAAGTTAGAACAATCAATTTCTAATGTATGCAAGAAGACTACAGTTGATACACTCCATATGCATCAACCTCCATATCCACAAGTATTACCTCTCAAGCAAATCAAGCCTAGTAAAGATTCCCTAGAAACTTCCTAAGGACTGGGAAAGAGGATGATGCATAAAAAAAATAAAATGGTATAAAGTTTACACTCCAAAAGAAGTAGGGGATTAGAAATCAAATATATTAGAGAAATGAATAAGAATCTATTGGAAAAGAAGATATATTTTTTACAAATAAAATAAGTGTATTGAATTATAAAAAGGTGGACAAAACAAAAGGCACAACCTGGTAATTGGTTCTTCTAGGATAACATATAAAACAAAAGCACGTACAACCATTATAGCCTATAGAGAATCGAAACCACATTATAGGCTCCATGCGTGGAGTACAAGATTAGAGAATGTGGCTTCCTGCTAATATATAATCATTATTTCTCTTATCTTGAACAAAATGTTAGAGTTGAGATGTCTTAATTCTATGTGTTCACTTGCAAATCTCCTTCCATTCCTCTCCTTCCATGTTTCATACACAATGGTAGCAAAAGATAGCTTAACAAGTAGCATATCATCCTTAGGGAGTGTGGTTGAGGACATTCCATTTATAATATTAGTGTTGGACCAATGGTGGTTGACAAATTAAATCCTACTTATATTTTGATAATAATAAAATGTATAGAATTGGTTAAGA
>JAOTBA010000009.1:3359279-3378861 GCA_025629845.1 Erythroxylum squamatum | reverse complement strand
CTATATTTACATAACTCCAACAATCTCCCACTTGCCCTAAAGCAAGTTTGACATATCCCTCATTCCCATCCCTTCTAAGTGACCCTTAGACAACTTCAAAGAAGACTTCAAGATCTACAAATTTTGTGAAGACTATGAACACAAATTCTATCATCTTAAGTGTAAAAAATGGACCAGATGATAGGGTCAGAGGAAACCAGACGAAGGGTCAGATGAATTGGGAAAATTTTTATAACGTTCCCTATAGATATCGGATTAAGGTGTTCTTTGGATGGTTTGGAAGAGGACTTCAAGATTCAGTCATCTAGAGGGTTAAAATTAGACTAGAAATGTAAAATGAACAGTGCATGGGAGAAGTTTCGGCACCAGAAGATATAGAAGGTCAACCATAGAAGATACAAAAGGTCAATAGAAGATACAAAAGGTCAAACATAGAAGATACAGAAGGGTCAAACATAGAAGAAGTAGACGGTCAACCATAGAAGAAGTAGAAAATCAACTATAGAAGAAGCAGAAAGTCAACTATAGAAGAAGCAGATGGTCAACCATAGAAGAAGCAGAAAATCAACTATAGAAGAAGCATCTTCACCAGACGATATGACGTTATCACAGACGATATGACGTCATCACAGATGATATGACATCACCACAGACGATGTGCTCCTGAGCATCTCCACTTATAAGGATCATAACTTTCGACTCCAATGTCCACAATTCTCATACTATATATCATTGGAATGATAAAAGAAAGACCTACAACTTTCTAAAGATAACTTTGTCTAAATCTATCTAGATCAATCAAGAATTTCTCCTGAAGTCAAAACATGAACTTTACATTCATCCACCAATGTACTGCACCAAGTTCTCAACTTCATGACAAATTTTGAGATTCTTGAAGACAAAATTTAAATTTGATGTCTTCATAAGAAATGTAGTCATATGTTTTCTAGTTTAATCCAAATTAAGAATTATCTCGTTCGTATAAATAGAGAAAAAAGTTGTGGCTAAAAGACTGAAGCATACTCAGTGAACATTTTCCAAATCAACCACCCGCTTTGTTTCAAAAAATTTTCTTAACACAACTCATACCAAGATAACCATTTCTACTTGATTTACTCCTCATTCTCAACTCCATTTCAAATCAATATCATCCATAAAGAAAATAGATCCCATGATTAATCATGAACACTACTAGCAGAACACACACACACACACACACACACATATATATATCCTTCATCAACTTACTATACATATTCAACTTCATTTTCGCTTTCATTTTACTTCTAACTTTCACCTTAATTCTTCCCATTTCAAAATCTCTTATCCACCAAAACACCAAAGTAAAATATGAATCTATCCACATTTCTCATTCACTACTTTACTCTTGTCTATCATTTCTAATTTAAAAATTTTCATTCATTTGTCCTTTACTCATGACTAATCACCAAAACTTTCTCATTTGATAGTTCTAACTTCTAAGAAAAGTTAAGGGTCCAACATGTTGAGTAACTCAAGGATCCTTTAACCTGAATATATTTTTCTAAAATTAATGGCTCATACTTAAACTAAATTTGTATAATTTAGATGAGTAACTTATGATTATAAATTTAGAGATAAGATTATAAATAATATATAAGATATATCTTATATATTTTGATAAGAATTATATCCTAACAGATCTAGGAGTCTAGCTATGATTTCAATTTTGTAGTCTAAAGTGGTTGAGGAATGCACACCATATATGTTTAGTATGAATCCACTTCACCGAATAAGTCATTTGTTGGATATAAGTTTGTACTCTTGTTAGGAACCATGTTATGTTTTTCCTTTTTCTTCCTTGAGGCAATTACACATTTTTTTTCCTTTCGATTCTTATTTGATGATTCGTTTATCACCTCGTGGTTGCAAGTTCAGATGACTTGCCATTATGGGGTATGTTTTGTCTAATTTCTTATTCTTTCTGCATATGTGATATGTGATATGTATTTTGTGCTTGAAAATGTGTTGTTGATATTTTCAATTTTGTTGGTGAGTTGCATCTTGATAAGAATAGTGATAATGGAAAGAATTTGCTATACACTCACAACAAGAAAAATGGTGTTTACTAGCGGAAATTACCGATGGAAAATTTTAAATTTCCGTTGGTAAATTATATTACCGACGGTCTACATGGACGGACAATTCCGTCGCTGAATCCGCGGTTGATAAACTG
The DNA here is from genome assembly GCA_025629845.1 of Erythroxylum squamatum. Taxonomy (NCBI): domain Eukaryota; kingdom Viridiplantae; phylum Streptophyta; class Magnoliopsida; order Malpighiales; family Erythroxylaceae; genus Erythroxylum; species Erythroxylum squamatum. Next base: position 3,376,646 of record JAOTBA010000009.1, on the reverse strand, counting down.
TTCCGACGGACCAAGTTTGCGGTTCCTTAAGTTCCAGTTTTAATTTTTTTATTGGTGGTTACATGTATTAGCAATCTCAAATATCTCTCTTCCTGTAGATTATTCATATCAATCTCACCCAAAAGAGCCCAAAGCCTCTAGAAGCTACTAGAGTAGTGGACATGACTTATTCAATTAAGTGCATTCGCACAAATATCACTTTTGCATGTCAATTTGATGTCTATTTAGATTATCCCCTTTTGGAGAACCAGGTAAAAATTATTTCTAGTTGAATTCATCTAATCCAAGTGTGCTTTATTTTGGTTCTTGTTTTGTAACACCATGTAAAGTTATTTTTTCAAGGAATTATATATCTCTCCTTACTTGTTCCTCTATGCACAATTTGTTGAGTATGGTAAACTAATTCGTAAATACCTTAAATTCGAAACGCTTGTGCGACTACTATGATAACGATAAACATGATTTAGAAAGCGAATCGACGAGGGTTACGGGAAAAAGAATTAATCTTTATAATAAGGTACTAATTCAGATTTATTCTTCCTTATGTTTATCAAATCAGTTAAATTATGAAATTTCATCTAATGATGACCTTAGAAAAATCAAACCAAAAAAATTCGAATTTCTCCTATTGCGCAATAAGTTCTAATAACAACACCAAATTTCTCAAATGGGATTTTGTAGATCAACTAAAATCTAAAATCTCTTAGTTTTGTGGTATATTTATCTCCTTGAGACCGTGGAAATTAAGAAACCAGATCCTCTGTCCAGTTTTACTCTGTCTTATTCTGTCTCATGGAATCTCAGCCATTTATTTTGTGGGACTCACGTGGGCCCCATGCGAGCCCCACATAAATAAATGACTGAGATTTATTGGAAACAATAAAACACCATAATATTGGACAGGGGATCTGGACTCGGAAATTAAGGGCCTTCTAAAATAAGGACAAACATCTAGCTAGATTAGGTATTGCTATAAATCGCTGGCTGTGATGTGTAAGTGTGTACACAACGGATTGAAGTTGGAAAACGCGTGAGAAAACCAGAGGCAGCAATTAGCATGCAAATAGGAGCGAAATCGAAGCTCGTACCTCTATTTTTATATATTATGTTTTATTTCTCTTACAAATCCATTTCAGACATAGACGCCATCTTTTCTCTCCAACCCCAACAGAGTTAATTTGCAATCTTACTGTACCCCTGAGATTTTCTGCCTTCTTATTTTTCTTTCGGTCTTGGAGGAGTCTTCCTTAACCTTTCTCCCCAACATTTTGCATCTTCGTCTTTCTCTTTACCTATCTATAATACTTTTGAACTTAATAAAAGAGAAGTGGAAAGAAGAAAAGGGGGGCATCAAGGAAGAAAAGACAAACCATCGTCGTCATTCTTTCCCCTCTTCTTTTCCTTTTGGTTTATGACCTTGGGAGAGGAGAGAAGTCTGAAAAAGTAAGTCACGAAAAGAAAGTAAATGCAAACCCACAAGGATCATTAAAGCAAGGGAACATCAAGACAACGCGGTCATTACGTAACCAAAGAACAGACATTCAGCTTCTGGTCCTATTTAAAGCCCTAAACATTAAGAAAACCAAAAACGCAGCTTTGACAGTGCTGGTGGCTGTGGTGGTGAAGGGTATTCATCTCAGAATGATCAACAACGCCGGGACCGATAATGGAGCAGAATCAGTAAAACTTGAGGTGGGTCCAAGAGGTGCCAACCAAAGCCTTAAGAAAGGGCCATGGACGGCCGCGGAGGACGCCATCTTGATAGACTACGTGAGGATTCATGGAGAAGGGAACTGGAATTCTGTCCAAAAGAATTCTGGGTTGTTGAGGTGTGGTAAGAGTTGTAGGCTTAGATGGGCAAACCACTTAAGGCCCAACCTCAAGAAAGGTTCGTTCACACCTGAAGAGGAGAGAATTATCATCGAGCTTCATGCAAAACTTGGAAATAAATGGGCACGCATGGCCTCTCAGGTAAAATATATATGTAATATATGAACGAATTCAGTAGCATTTATAGCTCTCTAGTTAATGGTTTTCTTCCGTTACTTCTACGATTTTTCTCTTTGGTCTCCTTAACATCAAGAAAATGATTATTCTTTCTTCTTGATCTGTCAGACTTTTCCTTTTCTTTTCTGTTCATGACTCTTTAGATTGTTGGTTGTTCGGGAGATAAAATACATCGTTTCTTTCATGATAATTAATGTCAGTAGGTTGATCATTATTATTACGATCCATCTTTCAATATCAAAATTTTTTTTCTTGTTCTCTTAAATTAATTTATTCTTTGTTCATCGCCTGAATCTTACTGCAGTTACCTGGAAGAACTGATAATGAAATCAAGAACTATTGGAATACAAGAATGAAGAGACGTCAGCGAGCTGGTTTGCCTGTATACCCTCAAGATTTCCAAAAAGGAGCAGTTGCAGTTGAATTCCAACAAAACCAACAGAAGTATCCGAGTTCATTTTGGTCCTCTCCTCATCAGAGGCCTATGTGCACCAATCCATCTCTCTCACATTTCAGTCCCACCAACTACTGTGCTGCCAACCCCATGGATCGATATCCCCTGCAAAACCATCTCAATTCTTCAATGTACTCTAATCCAAGTCACCACCAATTCAAGGTCTTTGATCCCAGCAACAACTGCGCTTTAGCTTTCACTCTACCTCATGTTCCTCCTTATGTGGACTCACCAACTTCTGCGACAAACCTTGCGACACAGGGAATCCCAACACCAACACCGCCATCTATTAACTATAACAGCCTAGATTTTGAGAACAACAACATCAGCTTTACTTCACTGATTATGGGAGCTGAAGTTGAACCAAATCCCTATCTTCCTAGTCTGAAGTCAGAGCTCTCTTCGGTCCAAATATCGTCGGATCTAATGAACCCAATTGTTTCTGAATCAACCCGTGACGTTTGTGCGGTGGAGAAATCAAGTGAAAAAACTGATCATAATCGCAAAAGGGCACGTGAGGATGATACAAACAGTGGCTTGTTGGATGCCTTGCTACAGGAGGCCAAGATATTATCATGCAAAAGGAAATCCAGCTACGAAAATTCATCGATCTCGTCAAAAAAAGGGAAAGAGGTGTTAGAGAAATCCGAAGAAGAGGAGGTTGAAAAGGTGGACCGTGGTGGAGACTCCAAGAATGCTCAGTTGTCATTCAAAAATGACAGCGAGACGTCCACTGAAAATCAGGGTGATGATTTGGCTTCGTTTCAATCATCAGTAGGTAAAGTTTTATTTGTTCTCATTACTTGATAGATTTGTCACAGTTAGGTATACATGCAGATTGTAGTTTCATTGCAGCTATCTTTTATCCCTCACCGTGGTATAATCAAGTTGTTTTGTCATCTAGCATTCTACTAATAATTCAAGGAAGGTTCATATGGTAGAAAATAAGGTTATACTAAATTACAGTCCATTGCTTTGAAGTTGCGTATGAAACTATATAGTGTCGAAATACTGGATATGATCCCTTTTGGATTGTCGACTTTATTGATTTACTGTTCAACGATAAGTAATGCTGTTTTAGAAGTAGTACTTTGGTTGATATTGCTGGCTCCTGGGTTACACAGGAATGAAATCAAATAATAAGGAAGCAGTCGAGGAGATGAACTCCATGGATGATGACTTATTAATTCTGCTTAACAACTTCCCGTCATCGATGCCTCTCCCAGAATGGTACCGCAAAACTAAAAACGAGTCAACTGGTTCATCAATAGGAAGGACAGGAGAAGATAGGGGGGGACATGAACAACAAGATGTTTCGACGAAAAATGTCGCGGCCAATGAGGCTAGCCCTAACCTGGAATGGGCTTTGGGTTCGTGTTACTGGAAAAACATGCCCGGGATTTGCTAAGTTTGACTTGAGTATATAATGCAAAATTTGTACAGAATCCATCCCTGTGTTGTACTGTTTAGCTTGAGGGTTAGGTTGTGATGATGTTTTCATGTTTCTTACTAGTCTTATTGTCATAATAAGGCTTCGCTTGAGCTGCTTTATGCATTCTAGTAGATCAACCTTGTAAAATAGAAAATGCCTTAATTTAATGTGTGTTGTACATATGGATATGTAGGAATCTAGTTATCGAGTAGAACCAATTATCTGGCCCATCATACTTTCTTTTTTTAGTCTTCTTGCTTGCCATAATAATTGCCATTACACTCTCTGCCATACTTTAACCAACTCCATTACTAAATTTAGAAAATGCCACGGCCAAAAGCTTACGCACGTATAATCGTTAAAGCCAAAGTTGAGAACCTTTTAATTGCAACTTGCATCTATATGAATGCCAAATAGAAGACATGCATAATATAACTCATGCCACTTTTTACACCGAAATCTCGCTGAATGCAGCAATGTCAATGTGCCAGATATGGAGGTGCCTTGGGTGGCTATCTATCTGCATGTATCTATTGCCACCAAAATAAGCAAGAGGAAACTAAAAAAGAAGTGACCTATGCAAGATGCAGATTGCTGTTCAGATACGCCATGTCCCCAGTTTCAGTCGGTTTTAGTCATTGCCCTCTATACGTACAATATTTTCAGGTAAGAAAAGCATTCATGCGCATCATCTTTTCCCCAATCATCGCCCACTTCCCTCCCCTCACCAGTATGAATATCTAAACTTGAACTTAAAAGTTATTTTCTCGATCCGAAAGTTAACCAAAGCCATGTCAATGTTCCCCTTTTCACGTTCAAAAGTGTTTTCGGGGAGTCATAAAGGGTGCATGAGCAGAAGTATCAGAGATTTCATGGCTAAGGCATTTGTCACACCGCCTCATTTCATGCCAATGATTCATCTCACATCCAAACTTGTGTTCAACTTTTCTCCTTCCTCTTGTCACTCTGATTGTGGCCTTTGTAAGCTCTCATTTCCCCAAGTTTTTGCTTTTCCGGCGCTTCCTGCAGAGTTTAAGTTATAATTTTACGTTATGAAGGCCTTTAACTTTAAGCAATAAGTACAAATAAATTAAAGCAGATGTAAACAATGCACCTATCCCCCTAATGAATTCGACAAACCAAATAATGATAAAGCCGGTTCTTATATATATTGAAATTTAGAATGGGCTTATAGCTATCACAGGAGAATACTTGGAGACCAATAACTGATGAGCCCCTTTGAATAGCCTTGATTAAAGAGATAGTGGCGGGTGATTAGCTAAAATAAAAGAAAGTAGATAGTTATCACAAAACTACCTGAGGGTAAGAAAATTTCAATTTCACCAGCAACAAGATAAGGGAAAGAGCACTCAATAATCAACACATTCAATATACTACAAAACACAAACTCAAGATAATCTTTTAGAGAACAGAATCTCCAGACCATTATAACACAACAAAGATCAATCTCTATAGAGATTAATAAGCGTTTTTTAAATGCATTTTGTAATTTTTCTGCTTTGAATTACTTTGTTAATTCACCTTTGTTCTATCGAATTCTTTTATATAATTTTTTATTCCTTTTGACAACAATAAATTATTTTCTTCATTTCAATATATCTTAACATTTTGGTAGCTTAGAATTCCATTCTCTAAGCTTTTTGAAGCTCACTTTTATCTTCCATAGAATTCAGGTATGAATTCTAGTATAATTCCTCTCTAGCATGCCTCCATTCTAGATTAACACCAAATAATTTGGCACACTAAATCAGACCATTATGCCAACATCACATGATAGAAAAAAAACCTCTTTGCCTCTATCTTTAGAAAAAGAAGTCCTTACAGCTATAGGAAATGAAGGCTTTGTATCTCAAATAGTAGAAAATCTTATGAAGGCAACCTTGCCTTCAACTAACTTCCCTGTAGGCAAGAACCCAAAATTGCCACAACAAAATAATATTTTTTGCATAAATGAAGTTCGAGAGTTAAAGTCTAACGTGACCGACACAGCTAATGCAATCAAAGTCTTAATAAAGAAGGTTGACAAATTATTTACTGGGGAAATCGCTGAAGGACTTAGGGAGCATCCTGCTCCTAATGCAATGGAAATCGAAGAATGTAGTTGCCTTCTAGCCACTCTCTGATCTGTAGACAAAAGATATGTCCGTCCACACGGGAGAGAAGATATCTATATTGTGCCTTCTCGTATTAATCTAGATAATGGCCAATATACAATTAGGCCCCAAATTCTTGGCAGACAAAGATTTGGTGGGAAGGCTAAAGCTAATGGACCAATATAGGATTTGGGAGGTAGCATTGCAACTATAAACCATAATCACGTTATTCACCTATCATAAATGAGATTACTTTTTGATATGGAAGTAGTTAGAGAAGTAGTTTAGGAATTGTACAAGCCTGGTTTAAGATAAATTATGACAGGTCCCTATCTTAAAATGACTAGGAGGCTTGCATGGTATCCCACGATAGCCCTCTAGTCGATATTTGATCCAACTAGAAAGTTCATGTGGAGCTAAGCCTATTGTCTTTTTTATCGAAAAGTTTTAATTCAACATAAGAGGATATAAATTGTGGAGTTTTTAAAACTATTTTATTAAAAAAATTTGGTAGCACAATGACTGTACTTTGACATCCCGAAAATTTTCAAAATCCTTGTAAAAGTTCAAAATATTTCTATAATCACATCAAAATCCCTACTGCAAAATTTGGACTTCAGATCCACTCACAAGCAATCTCAACAATCACTTCAATAAATTTTGAAAGCTAAAACATATTCAAGCATTTCATTAAAAAACTTTATATACATGCCTTTCTTTACACAAAATACATTCCAAAATATGTTCATGAATATGCAGTGATTCTCAAAAGCATTTACAAAGCAAAAATTCCCATATAGTAGCACATGACGAAGTGAGCTACTTGAGAGGTGAAGTCCTGGTTACTGAAGCCCCTAAGCGTGCGCCTGGGAGGTTTTATTTTGAAAAAAGAAAGTAGTGTTTGAACTAAACGAGCTCAATGAGTGTTAACATTTATATGCAAATCATATTTAAAAATTTAAACCCCTCTAAAACAAATTCATTTCATTTCTTATAATACAATACCAATATAAAACATTTATGCTTTCAAAAAATCAAAAATTCAAGTTACTAATAAAGTAAATTGTAGCAGCATCATTATTGTCATGAACTTTCTTATACAATATAACCTAACACTAACTTTTTGCTATATGGTACCATTAGGCATAAAGTCATGGAGTCGGTTTTGCATTACTTACCCACGACTGGTTAACCACTAGTTACAGAGCTAGTTCTACATCGCTTACCCATACTACGTTAACCGCTATATATTGGTAGTTATGGAGTTGGTTCTGCATTGTTTACTTACAATTGGTTAACCACTAATTACGAAGCTGGTTCTACATCGTTTACTTGTAGTAAGTTAATTGTTATATTGTTAATGGGCATTTTATATTGATTTTTAGTGTATAAATTGCACTAATTAAGAGTTATTTATGTTAATTTTAGGCACATATTGGATTTGGAGCAATGGGAGAAAAAAATCTAAAATGGGAGAAAATCCAAAATGGGAGCTCTATTTGGTGAGAAGAAGACAACTTAAAGTGGCATCCTAAGAAGGCTTGAATGAAGTGGAAGACATCATGGACAATTGAACGTTTAAAGCATAAAGCAAGAAAAGCTTCTTAAAGGAAGCAACAGTTGGACAAGAAACAACAACGTAGCAGCAAAGTTTAGACGTTTCATGCAACCAAAATGATGTGCAACGGAGGGGGGTAAGAAGGAAAAAAAACACATAACCACGCCACCTAAAACGTGAACGTTTGGCCAAGACGTGAGGAAGGGGTTTTTACGTTAATAGGAGGGTGGACTAAAAACCTTATTCGTCATATTAATGAATAGGAAAGAGAGGAGAGAGCTGGCGGCTACAGAGAGAGGACGTGAATAGTAAGGTGACCACCAAGTCTTATTAATCCCATCAGCTGTAGTAGCAAAGAGGGGATTTGGGGGGGAGGGGGTGGAAGAAAATAGAGTAGCGTGATAGAGGGCTTACGGTAAAAAAAAATAGCAGTGTGAGAAGATAACATCTTGGACAACAGAAATCGTCTCTCTCGAAGACTATGTATTGGGTGTTCTTAGTTTGCTTTTATTCCTTATTTGTTTTAATTTTTGTGGATTTAATCAATGCAAATATATATTATGACCATGATTTGTGTTACATTGATGAATATGTATGAGTAAGTTTTTTTTGATTAAGGTTAGGGTTGATATTGGATTAGGAAAGTTTTATGGTATTGGTTTTTCCTTGATTGAATGCATATTTAGCCTAATTTAGCTTGATCAACTAGATTAAGACCTTAGATGATTGAATGCCATAACCATTGGGATTTAATTCGTCGAAAAATCAATTAAACAACATACTTGAGACTAAAGCATATACCAGCCTTAAGATCTTATGTGAGGATACCTGGGATTAACGAACTTAATTTTAGGCTTCTTATATTAAATGTGTTTTATTCCAAATTATCTATGAACCAAGTAGGTAATTTGGATTTAGACGAGAAAGGAATTCCTATGAACATTGAGTTTGACTTGCTTAAGTGAAGTAAATCTTAACTCAATCCACTGTTACAAGTTTTAGTGCGTAATCCAATTAAAATCTGATACCTTAGCTTTGTCATTTGATTAAGTCTAGTCGCATTTAGTTCATACTTTGCATTTTGCATATTTTCTTGATTCACTTATTTTATTTCATTTTCAAATCAATCAATTCTTGATCATCTGAGTAATTTTGCATCGTTTAATTTAATTGTCTTGTGTGTTGGAATCCTTTGGGTATGATATCCGATTCTTACAATTTTGTATTACTTGTCGACGAGGTACGCTTGCCTCTAATTTGGTCTAGATAGAATTTAATTTATATTACTTTTTTTAAACCACAACAAGTTTTTGGTGTCATTACCGGAGAATTTTCTTATTGTGAGTTATTAGGTTAGACGGTGTTAATTGTCTCAGATTTAATTCTTACTTCGTTGTTTATTTGCGTATTTTAGTTGTTTGCTTGATTGCTTTATATCGGTGTGTTTTATTTTCAATTCTTAGCTATGTTATTATTTGCTTTTTATTTGTTTCATTTTGCTTATGCTCACTCGTGGTCAAAAGCCCGAGAATTTGGTACTTGATACTGAGGTTGAAAAACTGCTCGCAAGTTGCGCAAGAAAATCATATTAGCTCGAAATAGTAACACAGAAGAAGGGATTAGAGAAGATCAGTTTGTAGAGATGGAACAACATGAGGAAGGTCTAATGCCACATCCTAAAGAGAAAAGGGAGTTAACTATGATGGATTTGACTATGGGCGACAACAATAGACCCATACCTCCCATTATAAGGCCGACAATCACAACTACGAGTTTTGAGATTCCTCACAGCATTACATCCATGGTGAGAGCATCTCAGTTTGTAGGATTACCTTTGGAGGATCCGAACACCCATTTGGAGACCTTTCTAGATATTTATGATTTGTTCAAGCAGAATGGAGTGTCGGATGATGCGGTGAGATTAAGGTTATTCTCATTTTCTTTAAGGGATAAGGCCAGAGCATGATTGGCCAGTTGGCAGTCAGGGTCGATTACTACATGAGATGAGATGATGATATTATTTATGGCTAATTTTTTTCCCTTTTGCAAAGGATGCAAAGATGAAGAATGAGATCGCTTCCTTCACCCAATATGAAAATGAAAGTCTATATGAAGCGTTGGAGCGATTTTGAGATATGTTAACATAGTGTTCTAGTCATGGGTTCTCCACATGGCAGCAAGTTAATACTTTTTATACAAGAATGACCCCATCGATCAAGAATACCACAAATGCTGCAGCAGGAGGTAGTTTAATGAGAAAGACGCCAAATCAGACCTATAGGTTGATTGATGAGATGGCCACTAGTAGCTTTCATGGCTAAATCCCATTTTTCATGTAGTAATGGTTCCTTATGTGGTTTATCTCCTAGATGCAACCATGTATAACTATAACTTCTTTCAATCTAGAGGTTAATGGCGAAGTTATCCTTATCTTCTAAGGGGCAAGAGGTTTGAGGCAAGGGGATCATCTATCCCTTTAACTCTTCACTTTATTGATGGAAGTTCTCTTTAAAATCATTAAGGCCTCGTTTGGTTGGCATGGATTGTTAAAGATTAAAAGTGCACGATCGTGTACTCGAGAGCTTTTTTCTCACTAAACATCTTTCCTTCTTTTGCCTATAACTTCTTCTATAGTTATCCAAATGAAATGATTTTTAATTTAGAGTAAACTAGAGACATAGGGATACAAATTATCTGAAAAAATCGAATTTTAATTTTGCCTCTAAGATTCCATATTTTGAATTAAAGTTGAGTACAAGATACTGTTTCAGTATAAGAATAGTCCGAAAATATTTGGGGTATAAATTTCAAATTACTGAACCAAATTGAATGATATTGGTGTCATTAGAAACTTAAAAGATAGGAGAAAAATTTTCTAGAAGAGAGTATTGTCAAATTACTTCATTTCCATTGTCTAATTGGTAATGAAAAATAGACCCGAAGGTCTGAAATTTTGGAGAATTTATAAGAAAGAATGAGAGTTTGGATATTGTATGATTATATAATGTTAGAATAACATTAGTGAATGAATTGTTGGTATTAAAACATCAAAGATATGCGTAAAATGGAAATAAAGATATTCATATGATTGTAGTTGTGATTCAAAGGAGAGGAGTAATAGGTATTAAGTTAAAGTGAATGAGAAATTGTTATTATGAGAGCAAATAATGCTAGAAAATAAATAATGAGTGATTGAATTATGAAATGAAAATGAGCATAAGATGTAAAATTGGATAATATACCTAGGATTGTCATTGAGCATGCATTGTACTTATTTTGTATACACATTTGTGCATAAATGAATGCTTATAATTGTGCAAAGTTATTAATGTGAGTGTTTGCAATGTGTGTATTGCATAATTTGGATGTGCAAGATAAACATCTGCATCCAAACGTTTCCAGATCATGGAAGCTAATGCTAATCTGGAGCGTACTGTGAGTCGACCTAGATGGTCTTACTTATTGATTGCTCTGCTCATATCATGTTTTGAATTATCTTATGAATGTGACTTTGATTGTGCTGATTCCAGACCCTGAAGGTCCGATGATTTTGATGCATGAATGTGATATTAAAGTACTCCTTGTATGTGAATTTGATGAAATATGTTATATCTAACTTGATTCTTACATTCAGAAGAAACATGCAAATATGCATATTATTGAAAAAGTGTTTCTCAACATTTATGTTGAATGCCTGACCACGGTCTGATGATAAATGTATTATGAATGTGAATATAACATGTGAAAGTGACTGATTGATCATATAAGAATGTGAAGTATTCCATTACATGACTGCATGAAAGATAAAGGCAGTTGTGACCGGAGTAGTCAACAAAAAAGAGCTTAATGCTCAGATTGTGAAAAAGAGCTTAAAGCTTAGAAAGTGTATAAGAGCCAAAGGCTCACTATGTAAAATGAGCCCGATATCTCCAACAGATACGGGACAATTATCAATGAGCCCATATCCATAAGGGATATGGGACAGTTACAGGCACTCGGTCTCAACAAAGTAACAAATTGAAAGTGAGTCTCATGTGCACTGCATATGCATGATATGTATGATTTAAATAGTTTGAATGATTTCTGAACGTGAAATATGTCTAAAGTGAATCTGAAATGAATGTGATTTTATGAATTGCATATGTTTATGTGATTGAGTGAGCCATCGAGGATGGTCACTCACTGAGTTTGCAAAACTCATCCAAAATTTGCAATATTTTTCAGGCTATGAAGAGTTACGCAATTAGGCAACGGGAGTATAGCCACTGCATTCAAGTAAGAGATAGAGGTTAGGATAAGTTTGCGTCTGTATAAGTCTTTTCATTGATTTTTGTATGAAAGAACGTATTTTGCAATTTTTTTGTATCATGTGTATTTGAATATTTCGGCATGTAATAACTTTTGGAACTGGAAATTTTTTGTAAATGAGATTGATCAAAGTGTAATATGATTTCAATGTTTATGGAATAAAAGTATGGGCCCGAATTTGATTATTGATTTCCGTGTACGCGTGTGAATTTAAAAAAAAAACATTTGTACTGAGTTCTGTGTGTTTGACTATTCTAGCATGCCACCCTTGTGAGGTATGTACTCAGACATCACTCAAGATGTCGAGTACATCTCTCGCGAAAGTAGAGTGCTACAGAAGTGACTTCTCTACAACTTTCAAACAAAGACCTGTTAGCCAAATGAATATGAATAATTATTCTTGAGACAAGTCCCCTTTGGGTAAAATGGGTTCATAGCTACCAGTTGAGAGGCAGAAATCTCTAGAAGACTACGGTTATAGCAGATTCCTCATAGAGTATGAATTAAATATTTCAAGTAGAGAGACTCCCTTCAGCCTTACATTTATATACGTAATAAGATGAATCTTCTACCTCTTTATGGTTTGATAACTGGGATCTTATAAGGCCTCGATAACTACTTATCAACTTTAATGCCTTGGGTATATTTTTCCTTACAAAAGTAAAAGTCAATTCTTTGATTAGATTAGGAGATTAGAATAGATCAAGCAGATTCTCAAATTCTCTACACAATCACTTTCTTATATATGCTCCAAAGCTCTCCAGGGAGGACAAAGCTATATTGAAAATTCTTATATTCTGATGATGTTTATACTCTGAATGTATTTATACATTACTGTCAATAACCATTAACAGACTTTAACAGAAAAAAAAAACTAACTCTAACTTTCTATAACTACTCTTCTTAATCTTCTTGACTTATAAGACTCCAACATACTCCTCCTGTCTTAGGAGTCTTGAGACAATCAAACCTTGTTTCTCAGACACTCAAACCTCCTTCCTTGTAATGCTTTAATGAATAGGTCTACAACTTGTCCTTCTATTTTGCACTACACTAGTTGAACTTCTCCTCTTTGTTGTACATCTCACAGAAAACATCATTTCAACTTGAAGTGTTTTGTTCTCCCGTGAAATACTGGGTTTAGTGAGATTGCTAATGCAGCTTTATTATATATCAACACTTTTGTACTCTTTTCCAGTGAAATATACATCTCTTCCATCATTTTCCTGAGCCATATAACTTGATTCACAGTAGCAGTAGCTACAATAAGCTCTGCTTCAGTTGTAGATTGAGCTATCACACTCTGCTTCTTCGATCCCCATGAGAAACATCTTGATCCCAAACTGAAACAATAACCAAAGGTGCTCTTTATATCATCAGAAGATCCTCCCCAATCACTGTCCGAATACCCTCTCAACTTCATGCTTCCTATTCTACCATATTTGAGACTGAAATTGTAGGTTCCTTTGAGATATATTAAGACTCTCTTAGCTGTTGTCATGTGAAGTTCAATTGGTGCAGCCATGAACCTTGAGAGCATACTTATTGGAAATTGAATATCTGGTCTTGTAGAGGTTATGTACATTAAGCTACCAATGAGGCTTCTGAATTTACCTTCATCTATAGCATTGCTTCCATTTGTTTTCTGCAATTTTTCTTTACAGTTCATTGGTGAACTTGCTAGTTTACACTTAAAAATATGAATTTTTTTTAAGCACCTCTCTGATGTACATCCTTTAGTAAATAGAAATTCCTTTATGATCTTGACAAATTTCCATTCCCAAGAAGTATGTCATTAAGGCCAAATCTGTCATGCCAAACAAACCCTTCAATTTGAGCTTAACACCTTCAATCTCCTTAGCATTGTTCCCAGTTAGTAACAAATCATGAACATATACAGACATGTAAATAAGTCTGTCCTTCTGCTTTCTCACATAGAGAGTGAGTTCACTCTCACTTTTGATGAAGCCAATATGCTGCAAGTAAGTATCAAGCTTATCATACCAAGCTCTTAGAGCTTGTTTCAACCCATACAAGGCTTTCCTCAATCTGTTCACCTTCTCCTCCTTTCATGCTACAACAAATCCCTCGGGCTGCTCTACATATCATCATCAGATTGGATTTCTGATATAGATTCCTCTTCACTTCTATGTGAGTGAGCTTCCTTTCCTCCTACTTCTAGACATGCTTCATCTTCAGACTCTTCTTTTGATGGAATTTCAGGCAGATTGACTCTTTTTAACAGCGCTCTTTCCATCTCTATATTGTCTTCTTTTGAATTTGACCAATCTCATACCTCATCTTCTAGGAAAGTCACATCCTTGCTGACCTTGACTTCCTTCCTGTTGGGAATAAGGATTTTGTATCCTTTAGTCACCTCTGAGTATCTAATGAAAACTCCTGTTATGGCCTTGGAGTCCAGTTTACTCCTCTTCTGTTGGGGGACATAAGTGAAACATGGAGAGCCAAAGATTTTTAGATTTTTTAGGTTTGGTTTCCTCATAGCCAAACTTCATATGTTGTCTTCTTCTCAAGGGCTTTTATGGGAAGTCTGTTGAGAAGAAACACAGCAGTTGCTACAACTTCAGCCCAAAGGAACTTATGTAGAGACTTTTCCTTGAGCAAACATCTGAACATCTCTAAAATAGTTATATTCTTCCTCTCACTCACCCCATTCTGTTGAGGTGAGTAAGGCACTGTCAGTTGATGCACGATGCCACTGTCTTGACAGATCTTCTTGAATTTTTGATTACATAACTCAAATCCATTATCACTTCTGAGTTTCTTGATCCTTTTCCCACTTTGATTTTCTACCATTTGCTTAAAACTCTTGAATATTTCTGGTATCTCAGCCTTGGACTTCATGAAATAAAGCCAGCAGTACCTTGACTTGTCATCAATGAAAGTGACAAACAATTTCCTTCCATTCAAGGATTCGACTGGTAGAGGTTTGCAAACATCAGTAAGGACCAATTCAAGTAGCTCATATGCTCTTCACGTGCTATCCTTAAAGGGTTCTCTGGCCTTCTTCCCTTATATACAGGTAGTACACACCTGTAGAGACTCCTTAAAGATTGGAACTCTTTGCACAAGATCTAATTCACTCAGCCTTTTAGGACCTTTCCAATGAGGATGGCCTAGCCTCTTATGCCAAATACTTGCATCTTTAACAATTACATTGAGTGCTACTTGATGTTGATTGAGAAGGTTCAGTATATAGCTTCTGTCCTTAGCCATTATCTTGAACAGAATTATACCATCTAAAGCTGATATTGTGCAGAAACCATCTTGAAAAAGGACTGAATGCCCTTTTTCGATCAATTTTGATACACTGAGAAGGTTCTGTTCAAGTTCTAGAACATAGAGAAAATCTTCAAGTGTCTTTGGACCATTCATACTCTCAATGACAACAACTCCTCTACGCTTAGCAAAAATCAAGTGGCCATTGCCAATTTTGACTCTTCAAGTGTTCTTCTTGACCAGGCTTTTAAAGATACTCATATTGCTTGTCATGTGATTGAAGCATCCACTATCTACAAGCTAACTATCTGCAGAAATGCTGATGTTGTGACAGGAAGCCACAAACAACTGATCCTCCTCCTTCTTGGCAGCAATGTGGGCTTCTCCAGAGTTCTGCACCTGCTCCTTGCTTCTGCAAAACTTGTCAATTTGTCCAAGCTTCTTGCATTTCTTACACTTAACATCAAGCCTTCTCCAACATTTATAATGGGGATGGTTTATCTTACCACAATGTTTGTAGGGGTCCTTTTGGGTCAAAGCTGAAGATGTTGCAGGTTCTTTCTTTTCTTGTTTCTTGCAATCTAAACCACCCTTGGTCCATTACTTCTTCTTCCCCTCTCCACTGGTTTTCTGACTTGCCCTGAGGGCACCCTCAATTACTTCCCCATACCTTAGTGCTCTCCTTTGTTCTTGGGCTTGTAGGAAACTCAACAATTCTGACAACTTCAAGTTTGCCATATCTCTGGTATTTTCCAAAGAAATGATAGTTGCTTCAAATTTTTCAAGGAGGTAAATCAACATCTTTTGGACAATCTTCTCATCTTCAAATCTGCTTCCAAGAAGTCTAATCCTATCCGCAAGATCCTGCAACTTTCTAGCATAAACCTTGACAGATTCTTCTTCTGTCATTTGGAGTTTATCAAACTCCCTCATCAGGTTGATAACTTTTATGCTCTTCACCCTCTCATCACCTTCGTACTCAGCTTTCAAGTATTCTCATATGTCTTTTGCAGATTTTAAATGCATAATTCTAGTAAATAGAGGACTTACAACATAATAAGGCCAAGATTTAGCCCTTTCTTTTTTGATGAGTCTTTCCCTTTAGAACTTCATCTAATTCATGGTTGCATTGTCTGCCAAAGGTTCAACCTGGTAATCTTACTCAACTAGCTCCACAAGTCCAGGCCTTCCAGGTATGCCTACATTTTCATAGCCCAAATCTGATAGGATTCTCCATCAAAGAATGGTGTTTGCGTGCTTGAAACTCCCTCCATCTTGGTGTCCAAACTCCTCTGAGGTTGCACCAGTTTCTTGTTTAGATGAAGCTTCCAAAAACCACTGCACAGATCCCTTGAGATCCTCTAAGAAATGCTTTGATACCACTCTTATTTTCTGACGATGTTTATAGAAAATAATAAACTTGTAAAAGATGAACTAAGAAGAATGAATTGAGATTATTTCATTTGATCTCTTCTGAATGTATTTATACATTGCTGTCAACAACCATTAACAGACATTAATAGAAAAAACTAACTCTAATTGTCTGTAGCTACTCTTCTTGATCTTCTTGACTTCTAAGACTCCAACAAAAATAAGCTCTTTAAGTGTATTCACAACAAAAGCGTTTAGAAAGTTCACCAGACCCTTTATTCTAAGGGCTCCTTGGTCGAAGTTAGTATGAAACAAACCAGGCCCCCCTAAAGCCTCATTTATGATGTGGTTAGCTGTGAGTGAGAAGCTGTCATCATATTATAGAATTAAAAAAACTAACCAAACTATTGTGAACTCAAAATGTAAGCTACGTAATGCATACCTTAAATCCTTAAATCACCTAAATTTTGCATGCACTTACTCGAGTGCCATACGATAGGATGTTCTTTTCAGGTTTGGAGCTCATTGTGAATAGTTTGGAGGGAAGTAGTTCATTGGATACCGAATCCTCCTTACATGGGCAAGGATAATATTAAGATCCTCTAGCTAGTAGCTATGGGATGCTCATTCTACTGCCTAAGGAAAGAAAGAAACCTTAACGGCCTGTTTGGTAGAGGGTAATAGATATTCTATTACCCCTCTATTCTTAATTGTTAACTATTACTGTGTTTGGTTGGCAAAAAGCTAACGGAATAGCTATTACTAAGATTACCCATTCCTGGACATGAGGGAATAGGTAAAGATCATGTAACCTTGTCTTTACCTATTCCATACACATTCGGAATAGGTAAATATATGTCTCTCACTTTTGGACAAGTTTGAG
>JAOTBA010000009.1:3339528-3349793 GCA_025629845.1 Erythroxylum squamatum | reverse complement strand
ATTACACAAATATCTACAAATATACAAATTTAGTTCGTATGCACAGATAAGGGAACTCTTGAGCATATGCATTTAGCAGAAGATTATGATATGTTAGTAGGTATTCATAACACCGACGGATTAAACAATTCCGTCGCTATATATGACCTTTCTCCGACAGAAACAAACATTCTGTCGGTAAAAAACATGAACTACAAATGCCGACGTACCAATTACCGTTGGTAACTCATAAAACTTGCCGACGGCTTATATTTCCATCGTTAAAGTTGACACACACTTATGTTTTCGCTCTTAACGTACCGACTGTTATTCCGTCCCTAAACTATACCGACGGGCCATATTCCGTCGGTGATATCTGCATTTCATCGACGATATTTTAATCAATGTCCGTCGCAACATAACAACAACAGAAAAATTCCGTCGGTTGTCCGGTGACAATATACCGACGGAAGTGTTCCTTCGGTAAGGAATAGCGTCAGCCTTGTTAACGACGGTTACTTCTGTCATTGCCTTCCGTCGTAAGTATATTTACCGACGAAAATGATCAATTTGCCGATGCAATATACCGTCGGAGAACTTGGTTTTTCTTGTAGTGGGTGTAGGCCTCATGCCATAGACTTTCCCTACATAAGAATAAAATGTTATAAGTGAATTAGAATTTATAAAAATGTCGGCAGAGTTTCCTCTACTTTTATGATATTTACCCCTTGTTGAACAAAGAAAATAACTCAACAGAGTCATTATGGCATCAAACATTTATAACATTATCATTATCCATAATACATATATTTTCATTCCAAAATTCACACATCAATTTAAATTGAAATACTGCAAAGTAAAACAATCAGAATACAAGTGTAAAGTTTAGATACTTACAAGTCTTTCTATATGCTCGTGGTGGGTAATAGATCCTCTCGTATGTATGGGAAGACTCTCTCCCCTCGGTCCTTCACGTTTGTTGGTATAATTACGCTCTAAAATGGACATTGCCTCAGGTGATGTCTAATACTGCTATCAACGACTCCATACTTGTTCAGAAATATAAGGCGATCGTACACTAACTTTGTGTATCACACCAACAAAGTCCCGATAATGTGTACGTGTTTGTCTCTCCCATATTTTATTAATGACCGCGTCAAATTCAGAATCCCAAAAAAATTCTTTCTAAAACAAAAGAAAAAACATTCGATAAATACTTATAATGTAATAATATTTACCTAATTAATGTATAAAAATCAATTAAAAAAGAAAATAATATTTTTTTGTACCTCAAACTCCTGATAGTAAAATTTCTTTGTGGCCTGAGAGATATTCTTCCATACATAACCCTCAAGGTCAATCTTCTCCTTGAATTTGGATGTCGTGTTTCATGAGCACGGTCCACATGAAATCAACCTAATATAAAAACAAATAATTTTATACCATTTTTAAAATTTAAACCTATAACTTAATTATAAACATATAGTGTTTCATGTATTTTCACTTACACATTATTGACAATTGTGATGTAAGTTCTTCTATCAGGTCCCTCAGCTCCAAGCTGGCAGCCGCCTCCTTTATTTACATCGTTTACCCCTGATATCTCTGTCGCTATAGGGGTAGTGGATGATGTAGGGTGGTGGATGGTGTAGCATCAGGTGCGAAAGGTGATGCCTCATCTGCAAGTGTAGTAGTTGAAAGGGGAGGAGGTGATTCAGTTGCAGGTGCAGAGTGTGATGGTTCACCTTGACAGTAAATACCTCTGAATCGTTGTCTGAACCTGGGTCGCATTATATCACGTTTTCTCTTTGGTGGCATATTTCAACTTGAAATTCATATCATTTTGAGAGACTAATGTTTGTGGGTAAGTTAATTTCATGAGATTTGATGTCATTATTCCACTGTGCCATTGTGCCCGTGATTTGTGATTTGTGCTTTCTGTTTTGCTTATTTTATGGTTTTAGTTTTACTTAGGCACAAGTAAAGTTTTAACTATGAGGAAATTGATATATGTGACTTATAACGTGTTTTCTAGGTTTTAAAATGTGTTATTAGGTGTTTTATTAGGTGACAATCTTGTGTTTAAGAATTATACTTATGTTTTTGTTAGTATTTTTGTTTGTTTTGTTGATTATTATTGATTAGGGAAAGAATGTGATCTTAACGCATATTTTAGGGGATGTTTAATGCATTTGGAAGATGAGATGAGATAGGGAACTTAAAGAAAAGTACAAAATGGAAGCTAGAGACCCTCTATCATGATCATGCAGATTGTGTATGATTGCGATAGAGTTATAGACAAACATGATCCTGCATAGTCACAATCGTGCAAATGCCAGATTTTCTAGGTCACAAAATTTTTATATTTTTTATGATTTAAGGATAATTTTACAATATAAACAAGTGAGAAAATCTTAGAAAGGGCCCTAGAAGGATCGAGAAGTATAAAATGAAATCAAAAACACAAAAAGAGGTGGATGCAACATCTAATAAAGAGATCAAGCAAGAAAAATTCCAAAAGGACAAAGCTGCATAATTTTCCAGCTCAAGGACAAAGGGAAGAACACATATAGAATTCAAACATCTATATTTTCCTTTTATTTCCTTTTTATTGAATGTTGATGATGAACAATTTGGAATATATTTTGGCTATGAATTGATAAATTTGTTATAGGAATCACTATTGAATTGTTTTGTTAAACTTTTATGTTCTTAATATAATATAGATATACGTTGTGGTGTTCATTAAAGTTAATCTTTAATCTGAATCAAAAGGCTAAGTTGAAAAATCTATGTTATGTTGCACTGTGAGAGCTAGTACCATAATAAACCTATAAAGATCAACTAAAGAGAGATTTTAGTTGTTCGTTACCAATTGGATTACTTAAAATTCAATTATATGGTTAAGAAGAGTTTTGAGAGATCGAGAGGTCACAATTCAATTCTTATCTATTTTAATTAGGATTACTTGGTTAGATCTCAAGAGAGGGAAATCATAACTATTGGATATCTAGGGTAAAGTATTATTAAATCAAGAAGGCAAGGTGAAAACAAAATAAGGATAGAAGTAATTCTTAAGTTGTTTTCATTGGTTAATCATAAGTTCACTGATGCTTTATTAATTATTTAATTATCAATTTTCTTTTGTTTAGTTTATTTTCTAGCTACAATTATTATATATTTTTTACCTTAAACAAAGTGTTATGTGTAACTTTGACTTTGTCGCCTTATTACACCACTTTTATTCAATTATGAGAATTCTTTGATGAAGTAAAATTCTAACATAGTCCTCAGAGAGAACATTGGGAGGCAAATCTCTCAAATTACATTTAGGTAAAAAAAATTTAAGGAGGTGGTTTATAAATGTGTTATTATATAATGAGAATCTCATTCGTTTATCTATAAAATGGGGACTTACTTATGAGTTTTTAGTATTGATAGAGAAGTCACTTAGGATTAGTGGGAGGAAACTAAATACTTAAGGTGCCTTTAAGAATTAAGCTATAAGCACTCAACTTTCAATTAACCAAAAGAGTTTTATTTTGTCAAGGCACCAATAGACTTCTTGTAAGGTTCCTTGGGATTCCAGAGGTGTCAACAATAATGAAACAAGCTCATAAAACATCATAGTTACTACTGGCTTTCAATATTGAAATATTGTATATATTATGCCAAAGGCTATCACTAATCCAAAAAATCTAGAAAGGTACAGCGAATTCCTACTTATGAGTTACACTATATAATTAAGCCATGGATGTTTAGGGGTTGGGCCATTGATGTTATTGAGAAAATATACTAACCCTATTCTAAAAGTCATAATTTCATTTTATTAGTGATAGATTATTTCACAAGATGGGTGGTGGCTCAGCCTATGAAGAAGGTTGAACAAGTTGACATAGTGAAGTTCATTAAGGAACGAATTTATTCATCAATTTAGGATTCCACAGTCAATAACAAATGATTGGGGAACCATATTTATTAGCTAGTAAGTCAAAGATTTTGTTGCAAATTATGCAAACAATTGCTGAATTTGACTTTGTACAGTGCTCAGGCTAATGGTCAAGTGGAAGCATCAAATAAAGTAATGATTGAAATCCTAAAAATTTTGCTATAGGAGAATCATAGAGATTGGCATATGATTTTATCTAAAGACCTTATGGGCATATTGAAATTCCAAATGCACTATTACAAGATTCATCCTGTAACTCAATGTTATGGTCATAATGGTGTTTTCCCTATGAAAGTAATGATCTTATCTTTGAGAGTTTCTAAGTAGAATACTTTGAATACACTTGAATATTTAGATGCAATGATGATGGAATTAGAAGACTTAGACGAAGTTCAACTTTAGGCTATAAATAATATGATTGTGAAAAAAGAAAAGGTGGCAGAATCATATAACAAAACAATTTAAAGGTGGTAATTTCAAAAAGGGGATATGGTATGGAAGTTAATTCTACCACCTGGAATGAAAGACAGAGAGTTGGGGAAGTGTTCCCTAATTGTAAGTGGCTATTTTGAATTCATATGGTTTTGAAAGGTAATGATTATTAGTTAATCTAGCCTAGAAGGAAAACCTTATAGATGTTTTATTAATGGAAAATATTTGAAGCCCTATATACCTACAATAGGGGAGAGTTTAGGTATAAAGGAACAAGAGAAAACTTATCCAAGTCAAATGAAGAAAAACTAGAATAATCATCCAAGAAATAAAAATTCAAATCCATGAAGGTCAACCAATGGCCAATAAATTGTTTATAAAAGGTAAAGAATTTTAAATTAATCTAGGCCAAAAGACAAGATCTCACCATATTATTTGATATAAAAAACTTAATCCTCTTTAGACTGTTGAACTTTTTGTTCCTAAAGGCCGACTTCTTCCTTTGCCAACATCAGTGAATTCCCTAGCTCTTTGGCCATCTACTTGACCTTATTGGACTCCTAGTTAAGCTACTTACCATCCTCTTTTATAGTTTCTTGTTTAGCTTTAACTAATTAAATGGTTCTTTCATTCTCAATAGTTTGATCCTCTAAAGAGTCAGATTCATTCTTCAGCTTGCAAATTTGGGCCAGGAGGTTTTTACCTTTAACCTTTTTTGTATCATAGTCCTTTCAATGCTTTTTTGAAAGGCTTAATTTTTTGGAATAAACAACTTGATCATGATAGGACTGCTTGAAGAATAGAAAACTTTTATTTTTTTCTCAAAAGTCTTCCAACAGTAGATGAATGAGTTATAAAACCAATATAGGACAACATGCTTAGGAAGGAGTTCACTAAATTCTAGTCAAGAATATGAGCTCCTACTACATTGTGAGCTTTAAAGACTCCTTAACTCTTGTTAGCTCCTCGGAACTAACTATTGGCACATCACTAGAGGGAGTGATAAGAGAAACATCTAAGAAGCTTAGATTAAAATCTTCTTCCAAAGATGTTATTGCTATCTAAACATCTCTTATTTATAAGATGTGGAACATTTTGTTAAGAGTTTGAATGATTTTTGTAAAGAATGAAAGGAATTCCTTCTCTACCTATAGCAAAATGACTTGAATAGTCTTTCGATCAATAGAATTTCTAGCCCTTTCAGTTTCCGGTTTGTGGGAAACAATAGGAGATGGTAGGTCTGATATAGGTCATTTGTGAAAAAAATCAAAAGTATGAATCGATGGTTAGAATAAAATAAAAAAAGTTAAGAAAATTGAGATACGGTCACTAATACCCTCCACAACATTCTTAGAAGTTAAAGAATTCTCTTATATAGGGGCAATTTCTTTCAGTAACAGGTTCCAAAATTTTAGTTTCTTCAACTAGCTTATTGGTTGAACATGTTGACTTTCTAGTAGATCTCTTAGGAACTGGTGTCTTGCTTCTTAGATCTTAAAGCAAATAGAGACTTCTTTTTGCATTTCCTCTTAATGATAGGGGTTTACAGCTGTTGTTACTTCTTTTTAAGTAGTAGCTTTTTCCTTCTTCTCTAACTTAGGCATTTAGAATTTTGAAATCTGTGGTGACTAAAATTAATGATAAAATTCAACAAATTAAATAATCTTTAGTTTGAAGGAGTACCTTTAAGGATGGAAGAATCTGAAAGGGGACTACGATGCATGATAGGGTGAATTCTTAAAGAAATTTAGTACCTGTTTGGTTCAACTTTTGGAGACTCCAAAAGCACTTTTTTCTACCACAAAAGCTATTTTTGAGAAAAAATGGGTGTTTGGTTGCAAACTTCAAAAGCACTTTTGAAGTAGAACTAGCTTTTTCAAAAGCTAAAATTTGGAGCTTTTCAGAAAAGCCCAAATTTTAGCTTTTTCGGAAAGCTATTTTTTTACTCACTTCCGTCACTTACGTTTATAATCCTTGCTAAACAAAAACCTCAAAAATACCGTCTTTTCTGCTTCAGCCAACTTCTGTTTTGTTTCATCTGCTAATCAATCCTCTCATCTTCTCAAGTTAGTCCCTCTCATCTGTTTTGTTTTGTCTTGTTATTTGTCCTAAATATCGCAGACGTTCGACATCAACAACACAGACGGCCATCGGTGGACCTGCAGTTATCTATCAGTCTAAAACCAATTCAGCCATCATCTAACATAGTTTTGGCAAGACCCATATGCGAGTTAAGTGATATGAATAGGGTACAAGCCCCGTAGAGTCGTTGAAATGGCAGGCGTCCGAGAAAAATCGATTGGCGGCCATTGAAAAAGCTTACGCATAGAGAGTGAGAGAGCTGACGAGGAGAGAGATGGAGATGGAGCAGTCAGAGTTTGCGAGAGCGAAGGATATGTGGCAAAGAGCTAGAGAGGAAGTGGAGAGAGCGACAAGACAAATAGATTCTACTGTTGATCTTTGATTCCTTTTATTGACAGAGTTGGGGTAAATATTCTAGTCCCAAGTTGTTTGATGAGTTTGCAATACTTTGGGTATTGGATTCCGTTTGTATTTCGATCGATTCCTTCAACCAAACCGAAAGGGGTCATCGTCAGATTTAAAAAAAAGAGGACAAAATTGCATGTATAAGTGGCATGAAAAGTCTTGGAGTGCGAATGATCATCTGTTTCTTGCTGCCTATGTTTGATAATGACTAATGAACTTTAAGATTAATTTCCAAGCCAGGCAACATTTGGCTGCTGATTTTGGTTTCTTTCCCAGATTGGGAAAACCTGCAAAAGAATAACCATGTCAAGAAGCTACTGAAGCTATCTGTTTCATATATCATAAGCTCTTATTCATGATAACAACAATTTAGTCCTCTCTGAGGCGCGATTTCAGTAAGTTATGCAGTAATTATTAGCAAATTTTTATGAAGAGGAAGGCAATATAGTGTATGAACACTTGAATTAAGTAAATTAAGTAATGATGCATCATGGTTAACTATTATATCATAATTCTGAAATCTGAAGCGACCAGTCGAAAGAACCTGAAAAAGTTTTGGCTATAATCGTTTATTTGTAGCTCTATTTCTCTTTTTCCTTCTGTCATTCGCTCTTCATCTTTGATTTTTGCTCCGAGTTTATGTGATAAACATATGACCCTTGCTACAGAATCTTGGAAAGTTCATATAAAAAAGAAACCGAATCAGTTTGTTTCAAGGCAGTCACTGTGTATGCCAAGCCGCAATCTGTGTGCAGAAGCTGCACGAACTGGTCTATGTCATTTTGTTGATTGGACTGCGTCCCTACTCGAACCATGGAATAAAGGTGTGAAGCATTAAGTTGATACAATTTCCATTGGGTTAAGTGTTGAAACCCCATTAGATTGTAATATAATTGAAACATCTACGAGCAATAAAGATTGGAAGATAGCAAGAGAGAAATCATGGTGCTTGAACAAGTTCTGAAAAAGATCAGTATATGAACTCTATTCTGTGCCCTGTTTCTTCCTTTCCAGATTTTTTTTTAAATTTTCATGCACTCTGTCTTCAAGATGATGAAACAGGAGGATAAGTCCTGCTGCTTTTTTCTTGTATTCTATTGTCATAACAGTGATAATGTGGTAAGATTCTTATAGTATAAGATGCTCTGCTATGAAAGTATGACACCAATCATGAAAGTTGCAAATTTATAATATATTGTAATTTGCATATTGTTTAGTATAATTTAAATATTATTTAGCATAAATAATTTTATTATAAAATAAAATATAGTCAAAATTAATAAAAGCACTTTTTATTTTTATATTGCCAAACAGTCTACTGTATGAAACTCTTTTAAAAAAGCTGTTTTTTTAATTGACAGCCAAACAGTTGACTGATTTTTAAAAAAAACTCTTCTAAAAAAAGCTCTACTGACAAAAGCTCTACTGATAAAAGCTCTACGATATAAGCTCATCCAAACAGGCACTTAGTTACCTCACCATTGACAAGTATACTATAGGAAAGGGGTAGTGATACACTGCTTGATCCAATGAATAAAGAGAGTTGAGAAGCCAAAAGCTTTCATAGCTTGAATGATAAAGTCTCAGGTAACAGAATCAAAATATTTTTTAGATATATTTTTATGGTGCAATTTTTCCCAAAACTTCTCTTGTGGTATTTTTTCAGTAGCTTCTAGACTTAAATGATGTTATCGATCTATCTTGCACAAAAGCAGCCTAAGTTGGGTTAATCATATGAAGGAGCATTAACTTGAGCCTACTGGCTAGACGTTTGGTTTTACTCCAAGCTCTCCCCAACAGAGAAGAACTCCATAATAGCATTACAAACTTGACGTTTTATGGTATCCTAAGTTTAGAAGAAGAGACCATTCAACACATCAAGACCTAGGGCTTTGTTTAAGTTTAGGCTAAGGACTACCCTTTCTATCTCATTAGTATTTAGTAGTAAAAGCCAAGGTCAATAAGCTGCACTGAGCATTATTGATGATTTGAGGGAAAAACTTATTGATTTTTGAAATTGAGGTGGAGTTAAAGGGATAATATCTAAGAAGTTATTGAAGAAGTCAAAAGCACCTTGCAAGAGTTAAGGTTGTTCTTCCAGTTTTTTCGTATTGGAAAAAGCAATACAAGATATCCTATCATGGTTCCTTTTCGATAAGAGGACTCTATGAAAAAACTTGGAGTTAATGTCATGTTATTATAACCAAAGAACCCTTGCTTTTTGTTTGAGGAGAGTACAGTGTCTTTCTAGGGTAGAAGTGTAAGCCTTGAGAGTTGATTCACTTATGATGAGTAAAGGATTGTCAGGAAAATCATAGAGTCTTTATTAGGACAAGTTCAGGTCCTCCTTGTAAGCCCTTGCTCATTGCTTAGTCCTATAGAATTTGAAAGCTTTTTTAGTTCAATGTTTACTTCTATTAGTTTCCCGAAACATTTAAAAATCTCAATTCTAGAGATTTCAAGGCTCATTCCCTTCTTAACAGCATCATGGAAACCATCAGCATTGGTAAGATAGTCAAAGAATCTGAATGGAGTACATCTCATAAAGTGAATGGAGCGTATGTATACCTTAATAGGTGAGGGATCTAACATCTTGCATTAACTGAAGATGACATTGTTATTAGGAAACATCTCTAATTAGAGCTAGTTTACTAGGGCCCGATCTAACATCTTGCTCATTAACCATAACCGTTCTCACTTGTTGGACTAGGTAAAGTAGTTACCCTCGCCTTTGAGATCGGTGACTTCAATATTGGTAATGCAAGACCTAAATTCATTGCAAGGATTGCATCTTTCTAATTAAGCTTTATATGCAAATAGAGTAGCATCAAATTCCTCAAGGATTAACCAAGGTACATCAATAAAATCATAGGCATTCTTTACCAAGTTTCCCAAAGTGAGGATCTTTGAAAGTCATAATTAAATGCACACATAAACATAAGAGATCATTGGAGGTCTAAAGCCATATAATCTAACATTTAGGTTAATGCATTGGTTAATAATAGAAGAGCTCACAATATAAGTTTTGTCAGGGTCGTAACCAATGACAATTTTTCTATTATAGTGTTACATATATTTAGAAATCATCTTCCAGCTTTTTCCAAAGAACCAAAAGCTTCTAGATTTCTCTACTTTTAGCTTATTCTCCAAAAGGCCTATTACATAAGGCTTTATTTTTTTGATGTAGTCAAAAATAACTTGCTGCTTAGAGAGGCTATTGAGGCCCTTAATGTTTCATGTCATAATCATTATTTAGGAGAGGGAAAGCCCTTCATCTTTACCTTCCTATTGGACTTCATTTTGCTAATGGTTTTAATAAGTTCTTCCTTCTCTTGAGTTAAAGAAACTACTTTAGGCATAGGGGCAGCCCATTCAAATGATAGCTAAAAGTTGTAAGTTTACAAATCATTCAGGTTTA
>JAOTBA010000009.1:3309537-3324943 GCA_025629845.1 Erythroxylum squamatum | reverse complement strand
GCTGCTTTTCATTTTATCTTTTTCTTTGTTTATCATCAAAACTGTAATCGATACGTAAAGTCAGTTTTGACTTAACAGTAACGTGAGTTCTAAAATTATTGTCGCTTATTATTTTGTTTTGGACTTCTGTAGCTATATACTCGCCTATGCTGAATCTATCTATTCTATATATATATGCATGTATCAGGATATCACCAATTTCTCTACGTCTTGATAATGTTGGGGTGTTCCATTGACTAGGTTTAAATATCTCAGCTTTTGTTGCTGGAGTCAGAAATAAGGATTCTTGAATGTCTTATTTCTCTGGTTATATTGTTTTAGAGAACAAATCCTCCTGTGGTTGTTCCCTTTCGTATGTACTCTTATTTTAGCAGGAGGTTGGAATTGGTCTTCGAATGGATAAACTTGTTTACTGCTCATTGAAATAGGCATTTTTCCGTCTCGTACTACAATTTTGCATCAGTTATATGATAAAGACCACTTGCAGGTTTATTTGATGTGCTTGATTGTTGATTTAACCAGAAAAAAGAAGAAAACTAATCTATAGCTTTTAAGTCATGTAGTTTCGTCAGACATAGGCCTAGGTTTATAGCCTTTGTTTAAACATGGTTGGTATTTGACGGAACTGAGCATACTGTGATTGGAATCTGTAATCTGAATACCTTTGATCTCCAAACCCTTATTCTGGTTAATACTTCACACCTGTCTTTCGAACAAATGATGGATGTAAGATGCACACATGGAATGTTCAAGGACAAACTTGGACATGTTAAGTAAAGACAATGGTTTAGCACAACTGGCTAAACATTATGTCGTCGGTGCATTCCTTTAGCTGGTGAAGTAAACTCCAGTTACTTCTGAAAGGAAGATAAGCAATTAATCGTACAAGATGGCATGTTCCTATCTAGTACCAGTTGAGTATTAAGTTATTGGTCAATGTATGGAGGGAACCCTCTTTAAATACTCAAAAATAAATTTTAATATTATTACATAAACCATCCAGGCTTATCTTTATCTCTGTGGCTTTCTTTCTTTTATTTTTTTTTGGTCTATCCTGCATGCAAGAATGTCTGTTAATTTAAACTCAATTTTCGGATATTGAGGTATATTTGCTTGCCTTGCATTAATGACAACCATCTGTTTTATATATTCATAAAGCATTATATTGAATGCAAATACCATATATAAAAGCACTAGATGGTCGAGAAAGTGTAATGCATTCTTGTATATTCTCTTAGAATATGACCAGTGGGATATCATTGTGTGGATTTGTTCTGTTCCTACATTTGGAGTGCAAGGCAGCTTCGACGTGTCATTGCGTTGCTTACTATTTTCCCCAGCTCAGTGAAATCATATCACAAGAAGTTTAACTTTTTTGGGTGTGTCTGGGGAAACTATCTTGATTGTTATCATGATGCAGCCTTGATCAGGAATTGACCTCTCCCCATTAGGTCAAATTGCATAGAACATTCCAGTATACTATCTAGATTGTTATCATGATGTAGCCTTGGTGGGGAATTGACCTCTCCCCATTAGGTCAAATTGCATAGAACACTCCAGTATCTACACCTCCCCCCTCCAACCACCCCACAACCTACGAAGAAAGATTGCATACCAACCTCGTGGGGCCATGGTAAGGGAAAGAGGAGCAGCTGTGGTTCTCCTGTTATCCACTTATCCTGATGGGTTAATCAATTCATGGCTGGTCTTGAGCCTGACATTTGGTTTTTCAGATATAGGTTATACATTTCACTAATCGCGGCACAAATGAGAATAAACATGTGGTTGTAGTTGATCCATGGTTTATTTCAATGTTATCAAGTGGTAGCATGGGCAGTTCTGTTGATCGATCTTTGTTTGTTTTCTTGCTTTTGTTTCAGAGAAGGCTTCTCGTATGCAGAATTAGTTGAAGGATCAATTATGAGTCTAACATGTCTAGTATGCCACAGCGTGGAAAGTCCGTCGCACTCCTTTAGGAGCTACTCTGTTTCAAGTTCAGACAACGAAGGTAGATGCAATGCTATTGCTAACTGCATAGCTATTAGAGCATGTCTTCCTCCTCCCAGGGCACACTCTTCGTTTGCATCGACATCGAAGGTGACTCCACATCCAACTAATCCAAAGAGTGATGAAATGACTGGACCCCCACGTTTGGTACGAAGCCGCGCTGTGAGGAGGGATCTTGTGAGGGATTGGAATTTCGACGAGGTTGTGATGGGACACTAACACAGATGAGATTATTAGTTCCATTACTAGCTGTCCTACATTAGCTTTGTTTGGGAGTTGGCTGCATCTGTGGCCATCTTTAGGGGAACTCTGTATGGCACCATTGTTTATAATGTTTTGTAGTGTATAATGACCGACCAAAATTTGTGTCAAAGTTGGGTTTTTGATCTTTTTAGCTTTGTTTTTGGGAAATTACGTGGATTGAGCCTAATAGTTTTACGTGCTTAAGTAGTCTATGACATGTAAGTTAATATGACACAAATTGCCTTATGAGAAAATGTTTATAAACACATATATTATATTTTATATCACTAAAATTGAATAAAATTTAAATACAAAATTTAAACTGTTTATTCTCTTTCATCTTTTTATCTACTTATACTTGATATTTGTTACCAATGTCTGTCATACTAACTAATGTTTATCTTTTCTTTACTCTCTCTCTAAATTAATCTTTATTAGTATTTTGAATTAAGCTTTTATTTTTCTATCTACACACTTTTTTTCTTTAGTTCTTTGCTTTTATCTTATTTATTGTTTTAAGTTTCCTTCAACTATTGCTTAATTTCTTCCCCTCATCCACTCTTTTTCTTTATTTTTAGTCTTCTTTCTAATGTCTTTTAATTCTAATTTCTTACTTTAACCTTTGTTAACCTAGAAAACCAACGACTATATATTTGATCTTCCATGCTTTCAAGGCCAAAGACAAACCAAAGTCATCTCTGTTGAAGTGACATCCTCAGCCTGCGATTGAAGTTCTTTTCATTGTTGTAAACTGAAATGAATAATGAAACTGAGAAAGATAATCTTGAAGTGAATTTGAGTTGAAACTTTTAATTAATACATCCAGGTTATACATAGCAAACAAAAACTTAAATCCTAAACATAAGAAACACGGTTGAACATGATTAACAAATGCAACTAATATGTTAGTTTCTACAGGATAGGAACCATACATAATAACTTAGCTAAAGACAAGAAAAATAATAAACTAACAATATTCTAAGTCTAAAATATCTAAATAACTATTTTATCAATATCTAATTGCCATCTCAACTTCACTAACATTTCCTTTCCTTAAATGAACTAACGGCTTGTTTGGTACGAGGGAATAAGAATTCTATTCCTAACGTATTCCTTGGTAATTATTAAGCCCATGTTTGGTTTAAAACAAACATATAATACGCATTCCACAGCAATATGTATTCTTTGATTTTAAAGAATAGGTAAAACCGACTGATACCTATTTTTATTTAATCGACGAATTGGTAATCCTCTTCTACATCTGAACCTTGTTACCTTTTACAAACCTATCCTTCTTCAAGAACCCTGGGACAACTCAAGGACCTTGCTTTTATCAGATCCAACTTCACCGCTCTCAAATCCTCTGTTTCCGACAAAACCCGTTTCAGTTCTGAGATTGTTTCTCGTAAGGCTATGGATTTGTTGCTCAAGCTCGACTCTGTACAGGTATGGTAGTTGTGGGTCTTTTGGTGATGTATAAAGTTCATAATCCTTTTCTGTTTTTCTAGTTTTTCAATTTTTGGGATTTTTTAGGGTGGTGATCCTATGATCAGAGATAGAAAGAGGTCAATTAGTAGAGATTTAATCAAATTCTTGGAGTTCATTGACAAGCTAACAGTTAAAAGACGTGGGATTTCACACAAATCTACGAAGAACGCATCTAGGGCTTTGCGATTAAGTCATGGTTGTAGAGATTTGGCTGAAAAACAAAAGGAAATAGTGGAGAATTTGAGAGGCAGGCTTGAGAAAATTAGTGGGTTTTCTAGGGTTTGCAAGAATGATGGAGAAACTGTGGAGCTTGAAGGATTCGTGAATGTCATTCAGGAGGACGATCATGAAGTGGAAGATGTTGAGCTTTCCAATAACAATGGAGTTCCAGTGAAAAGAACCGTTGCCCAAAATCTACCCAAAGTGAAGAAAGCTGTTACCTTTGCTGAGAATAGGAATGTGTGTAGGTTATGATGATTCCCATGAGCTGGTTTTAAATGAGAAGGTAATTTATCTGGTGAGAGTGATTCTAGTGATGGAAATGGAGGAGGTAGCGAGACTGATTACCTTCAAGAAAGGAAGGGAGTCTCTAAGGTAATCGAGAACGATGAAGAAACAGGATAATAAAGTTAATAATAATAATAATAATAGAAGTTACTAATAATAATAATAAAAGTTACTAATAATAATAATAAAATTAATAATAATAATAATAATAATAATAATAATAATAATAATAATAATAAGGATATTTTAGTCTTTTGTTACTTATTCCTTTCTTATTCCAAGTTTAAATTTTCAAACCAAACATTAGAATAGAAACTCTTTATCTATTCTGTTACGTGAACCAAACAAAGTAATACGCATTTTTTTATATTTCTTATCTTTTTTATTTCTAGGAATAACTATTTTATTCCCTGCCTATTCTATTCCGTGAACCAAACAGGCCGTAATTGAACATAAAGTATGAATGAATGATTAAGAATTCTATCATAAAAATTATTTTATGATTTTTCAATTTTTCAATTTATTAATTTAAGGAAGATAATGGCTATTTTTTAATATCTAGAACATGAATCCCAGAATTTATTTGTTATGTATTGATTTTATTTCACTAAGGAAGAGTTTTTATACTTGAAAAATATCTTTATTGTGCTTAATATTGACGGTGAACCAAAAGAGGTTCCAACCATTATTTTGATGATAAAAGTAACATAAGTACTACTAATGGTATTATTATTTTGATGAGATGCTATCTAAGATCAAGATGTAGCTGTAATTAAGAAGATAGGTTATGAAGGTGATGAATAAAAGTTGAAGCCTTCAACTAACTAAGTGAAGAACACATTAAGAACAAAAGAAGATCAATGCACATGAAGTTCAATTTACAGTTTGTAATGTTAATTATAATCTCATTTAGTCACTTGAGCAAACATTCAATCTTACTTCATTTTACGAGTCTTCATCATCAACAGGTGTTAAAACTTTTCTCAAGAGAAAAGCCTCTTGATATTTTAAACACTCTTAAGGGAACATTTTGAAAAATGCTTATGTCATAATTGCATTAAATAATTTAATTTTGAATATTCAAAGTTGTTAAAATTATGATTTCGGAGGAGTGGTCAACCTATATAAGTTAGAGATTGACAATACAGCTTAAAATTTTCAAATTTGATGTACTACGAGTTTGTAGCAACATAAATTACATATTGGTCAACTAATATGTATTGGTTAACTAGTATAACTTAATGGTTGATAGGCATGATGGAACTAAACATTGTAACGACTAATTTTTGACTTTAAAGGCTGATAAGGGTCCCAAATATAAATACGCATCTTTTCATTGGTTCTTGAATGAGAAAGCATTTAGATATCATATACACGTATTTTTATGTGTTTATTAAGCATTTGAGTATCATCATCTCATATTTTTGTGAGTGAGACTCTTTAAAATTGTCAAAATGATAAAGGGAGATATTCTTTAATTGTAGCCTTTATAGGGTTTTTATATATTGTACTTAAGGGTATTTTAAGTGACAAAGGTTCCTCTTCGCTGTGAAGGAAGATTGTAAAGGGTTCCTCTTTCTTAAAAAAGATTGTACAATAGTTATTTTTCATCTTCAAAGAAGAATCATAGTAGAACTCCAAAAAGAGTCTTAAGAGTAAACATAGGTAAGATCATTCCCCAGACTACTATAAATCTGTTTGCATTTCTCTTCTCTTACCCTTTTTACATTATTGATTAGGTGTGTTGTTGAAATTTATTATTTTATAACATATTTTCATCTTTTTGTAAATTATATTTGTTAACGCACTAAGTAATATTTTATTAAATTTTATCAACACCTAAGTCACCTCCCCTGTGGAATGCAATTAAGAACTAAAAATTGATTTAATAATAGATAGCAATTATATCAAATTTAAATTTACATACATCAGTTTGAGAAAACATGTTTGTAAATTAACTAAGGATTAGTATTAGAAGTTGTATGGGGTCCTACAAAAATGCTTGCATAAATATTTTAATATTAAAGTCAAATCTTTTATTAATTCCACATAACTTAAAATGTTTTTGGAGGTTTTCATCAAATAGAGACATTGATTAATTAATTTAAGAATGAGTGTTTATAGCTCAGAACAGTCTAATTCATCAAATTAAGAAAATTTGACCATCCAGAATATAAATTTTCACAAATAACTAAATCATAAATATAAAAATGATAATAAGAGAGTTTCTTATATAAATATTTAGTCATTTAAAAAAAATTAAATGCATTATATTTAAAAGAACTAGGCAAAGCCCTGCAATGTGTAAACAAGGTTCACCTAGAGACTAAGTCCATAGGAGTGGTTCTAGTAGGATAATTCAAGGAGCTAATTAAGCAGTTACAATTTATTGATATTTCCTTATTGATAATTGCTTAATCTTGTTCAAGTGGAAATCAGACTTTGTCCAAATTTATTGTTAATTAGATGATAATAGAAAAGTTAGACATAGTACTTAATAGATTATTATGAGAATGAGACTCTACTCTGTATGATATTACTATAACTTATAGGTGCATTTGTTGGAGATTCATAAATGAAGTTTTCCAATATCAAAAAGAGAAATAAAGGTAAAGTGAGTTACATACAAGGATGGTGCTTATAACCTATTGCCTTAAGGTTTTAAGGTAAAATATGATACCTTAACTACATACGAGCTCACTTAGACCTAGTCTAATTTCTTCCCAACCTCCCTCAAAATCCTTCGTTGGTATCAAAGGCAACTTGGTGAGGTTTAATAAATAAAGATTTATGAATTTGGATAAGATTAATAATGATTCATATAATAACTCATTTGACTCCACATTAGCTTTGTATTAGGAGGAAACTAGTCCGATATGGATGGATCCATTTGAAAATTCGTTAGTAGGGTTACTCCACATAAAAAATAGATATAAAAATAAAGTGAGTTATATATAAAGATATGACTCATAACTCCACGTGTTAAAATTTTACCTTGAGATATGATATCCCAATTGTGTATAGATTCTCTTGAGCTTGATCCAGTTTCTCTTTAAGCCTCCTCAGAACTCTTCATTAATATCAAAGTAAAATTTATGAAACCTAATGAATAAAGATTTACCAATTTGGGTTAGATATATAGTAATTTATAGAGTGACTCAAATAACTACACATTAGTTATGAGTTGAAGGACAACAATGCAATTTTACAAATATGTACATAAAAGTATAACTCATAACTCGTCTTAAAGTTTTGAATTGAGACATAGTATCTTAGTTATATACGAGCTCACTTAAATTTGATCTAATTTCTACCTAAACTACCTCAAACCTTCAGCACTTACTAAAGTAAACGTCAATGTCTCAGTTGTTAGTCAAAAACTATATTCCAGGAAAAAAAAAAATTCAGCATTCACAAGGAAGACAAGTCTTAAAGACTGCTGTTCGCACTTGCAGCCAAAGTAGAAAGTCAAGGATCTCGGTCCACTCAATTGTTCCATCAAAGGGTGTCAACGAAATTGTGCTTTGGAGTTGTCTGATACTGGATTTCTAGACTGCAAAACCAGTAAACTCTTCTGTAACTCTGAAAATGTCCCAAGCACAACTCCGATGACACAAACACTCAATGTCCCTTTCATGTCTCGATAACTGATTGGGAAATTCATATAATTAGCTCAACCTCGGCAGAAGCCAGGATGCAAGCTGTTTCCTTTTGTTTAGATACCTAACAACTGTAATCTTCATTGTGACTACTTGCTTAGATCTCTAACTTCTGCTCGTTGAAGAGAGCTCCTTGGCAATTTAATCAATCTTTTATTTTACAAAAAAAAATCGATCACCTGCGTTCCTTAGGCGTCCATAAATTATTCATTCAAGCTCTGCGCCACACCCAAGGCAATCCAGGCCTATTCCTCCCCTCTGCTGGCACATTAAGGGTAGTTGTTTTTAATCATTTGGACTAGGTGTTTCTTACTTCTAGGGCTCTCTGTTCCACGTTGTTATCGGGTGGAGCATCAGGTTTTCTGATATCATCACTGTAATTGTTAGCCAATGCATAAATCCTCTTTTGAGTTGACTAGCGGATTCCACCATGACAGATATAAATGCATTGAAGCCCAGGCACAGACAAACCAAATACGTGTCTGCCATTTTGGCACAAGTAACACCATCAACAAATTGACAACACAATCTTGTAATGATCATTCAACACCCTACCGCATAAAAGTTCAGGTTAAACGATCCAAAATAAAGAAATTCAGACATGGAGAATTCCCAGAAGAAAACAGAATGAAACACTGAAGAATTTACAGCTTATCTAGTTCTTCCATTGATTATAACTCCAGTCCATCTTTCCTTAGACTTTTGCGTAGCACATATATTTAGCACCATTGAATTTCAGAAGACCCCAAAGGTGTTCTCACCACTGTAGCTCATGTACAGGAATCCATCCTCATCCTTGTTTTCCTCATAAATTGCAGACATCATGGCCGCTGTAGTTACGAAAATAAAATTACCATGTGAAAAACTTATTCAAATATGGACAGCGAATTAGTTGAAATATTATAACTTTATCTCACCAGTTGGTGGCAGAATATTCTTCACAAAGATGAAAATGGCCTTTTCAGGACTGAGCTTGATCCTCTTTCGAACCACATATACAAATTGCCCAACAGTGAGATCAGCAGGCACCAGATATCTGCATCCATCCCAGATCAAATATTATTTTATTTAACATGGAAAATATGAAATGAAATTGTGGCTGAATTAAACTGTTTTGAATTACCACAGCAAATGCACTCAACCCACTCCAACAAATGAGCAGTATCCTAAATTGATAAGAGTTTCTGTTTAAATAATCAATGCATTTTGCAGGAAGCTTGCTCTTATAATTCTCATGGTTTAAAACGGCAATGCTCAAATCACTCTAAGATCTCTCCAAAAAGGCTTTTTAGGTGAAGCACAACAGTTCCGCTGAAAGCAGAATCTAAAATTGTAATTAAGCAGATCCACCCAAAGTTCTTATTTTTTTTCTCATCAATCCCCACCACCCTATCAAACCTCCTGTAAATACCACTTCTCAAAGAAAAGTAGGGGGAGAAAAGGAAATTAAAGGAAGCTATTTTATTTTCTCTCTTCCTAATTTAAATACGCAATACAATAAATAGAAGTTAATGGATAGAGCTCCTAGAAGTCACTTGGAGTCTGATAGATGAGATTAATTTACTGATCTCTTTCTAATATAAAGCTTGTACCTCTTATACATGCTTGAGAATCCACTCTGAGGAAAACAAATAGGGTAAAGGAATTTGTGTTTTAAGAACGAGGTTAGAACAATCACATACTTGGCGAACAGAAAAGAAATGCTAGTGACCGTAGATTCCATTAGAAAATACAAAATTAACACTTTTTTTTGGTCTCAAAATGAAATGTCAGCAGCAAAAGTTAAATTTTAATGTTAAGAATGACCAACTTTTTCTTATCAATATCAGGGACATCAGTCTTTTCAGCCCTTTCGACGATCACCTGGGGATAACAAAGGACACTCAAATTACTATAAAACAATACATGAATACGTTGAATATTATCATGTAACAAAAATAAACAAACAAATCATACCGGAATTCTATCTGGATATTTTTCCCTGATGCGGGACGATTCCGCCTGCCGCCTTTCTGTCAAATTGAAGGAATGCTTAGTCCACACACAAGTAAACAAAACGAAACTAATTAATCAGACCCCAGATTAACCAATATAGTAATTTCCAATGAAAATCAATCGTTTCGAAGACAATATTAACTAGAAAGATAGAAATCCATATGACCTAAATTCACGGATAACCCCAAAAATATTAAAATAAAAAGCGGTTGCAAACCCAAAACCCTAAAAGATACTCGATAGCTATAGTTCGTTAAGATCATCAATAAAAAAAAACGAAAGAAAATCAATAAAGCTCACCGAGTGGGTGTTCCAGCTTGAATGAGCTCTTAGCCATAGCGACGAAATTCTTCCAGACACAGGGAAAAAGAGGGCCAGAGAGAAAAAGAAATCAGATCTGATAACTCAATACGCAACAGTGTTCTCTTTTGCTTAGTTTCGAAGAAAATAAGTGATGACTTACCCAGTGGGGACGGAGTAAGAGAAGGAACAGAAGCTCTGAGAAGAAAGCTAGATCACTAGCTCCTAATAAAATATTCTTTTGGAACTGATTTACATGTATCATATCCTAATGTGATACGGTCTGTTATAGTACATAATTTTTAAAATTATAAAATATTCTCTAAATTTTATAAAATTGTAAAGCAATCCCTCCATATATCACAATAGATAATTTTTTACTTTAATTCAGTCTTATCTTAAGAAACTATAATATGTAAGTTTGATATAATAATTTTTGTTAATAATTATTTTCCACATATTTATGATAAATTAAGATGAAACAAAGGGTATTTAATTCTTATATAAATATAAAATTAAGAATAACATAAAGTAAAAAAAATTATTTCAAAATAATAATAATAATTTTTTATTTGTGCATAAAAATTATATATATTGTCAATATGAAATATATAAAATTTATTAAAAATATTTAAATTATGTTAAAACCATATATTTAATTATGTAATATATAATTGATAGGTGTAGTTTTTGTTATGTTTTGATAGCTATTTTAGTGTGTTTATAGTGTTTAATAGATGATTATTGCATGTTTAGACATAGAATTATGTTAATGTGACTTTTTGTTCATGGTTTAAGTATTATGTGGTTTAGAGCATAATTTTGGATCTTAATCTTGAGTTCTTGAGGAGTTTTGATATATTTGTTAGTATTTGAAACCAGACAAATGAAGATTGAAGGAAGCTCCTGTCACAATCATGACAAACACTCGCTAGACACGATATTTCCATCTCTTTTGATGTTTGAAGGGCATTTTTGGAACAAAACGACCTGATTAAGCTCTAAACTTAACTTATGACACACATTTACTATAAATGAACATAAAGTGGCCCAAAAATAGCAACCACCATCTTACCAAATTGGGATTAATCCAAGGAAGATCAAGAAGGCAATATTGGGAGCATCAATTGTTCTAGCATTTTTCACACCAGTCAAACTCAAGTTCTTTCTTCTTCCTTTGATTATTTTCTTTAAGCTTGGTGTATGAATTGAAATTGAGGAAGCTATACACACTTATTATGTTTTAATTTCATTTTAGGATTTTTTTTCTTGACTTATTTTGTGGCTTGATCATTTTTTATTTCAATACAATCTTATGGTGTTGTGATATTTGTGGATGCTTATACTTCGACAATAAATCGAGAGAGTGAGTCGAAAATAACCCGATTAGGTTGGGTAATGAGAGTTAACGACCTAATAAATCACAAAAATATCAAATTGATAATCATACGAAGAGAAATCTTTTGTGAAAACTCGATTATCCGATAGATTACTTAAAAACTAGTTAAAAATGTTAGGTTGTTTTTGTGAAGCGAGGGGTTGCAAATTTGAAATTTCGTAATAAATTAGGGATAATTAATTGGGGTTAAATGAATAGGCCTTGAGAGAGAATAATCGAACCTTTTGGAAATCTAGGATCTACACCCAGTTGAATAAAAAATTGTTAAGGGAGCAAAATAACGATAGAATGAATCCTAGACCTTCATACTTGATCATCTTTGTTTTATTATGGCAGTTCAATTGTTAAGTGGTTAAGCACTCAATTTTGTTTGATTGCTTTGATTTCTGATTATTTCTTTTCATTCAAATCACATTTTAAAACCTTAGACAAAGTTAGGTTTATTTAGTTTTAGCTAATTCCTCATAGAATCGATACCTTAATTACTACAAGTATACGATTCGTATACTTGAGGATATTGAGGGTTTTATACTAGGTAAAACCTGCTAAAGCAATTTTTGGCATCATTGTTAGGGAAATTAGTTTAGGACTAGTTGAATTCCTTTATTATAAGGAATTTCTTTTTCGCCTTTCTTGTGTCCGTAGGACTGCATGAACACAAGATTTACTCAGAGTTAAAACAAGGTTGCAGAAACTCTAGCACTTGATATCACGAGATTAGAACAAGTAATTCTAAGAGTGCGACACCAAGAAGAGATCGAAACAACAATGGCGAAAGAATATAATCAGGAAAAACAGCAGCGAACTTTGATAGATTTCATGAGACCAGGGTTCAACACTGCACATTAAGGCATCACTCGACCACTGGTGCAAGTAACGTTAATTGAGATCAAGCCAGCTTTGTTGAATATGCTGCAAACCAATGTGTAGTTTTATGGGTTAACTAATAAGGAGCCTAACACCCATTTGGTGAATTTTCTAGAAATATGTGATCATGGAATGTCGGAAGAAGTAGTTAGGATGAGACTCTTTTCCTTTAAACTAAGGGATAGAGCCAAGGTATGGTATCATTCTCTAATCCCTACAAACATCACAACTAGGGAGTAGCTAGTGCGTGCATTTTTAACAAGTACTTCCCTTTAACAAAGACAATGAGGTTGATAAATGAGATTACAAATTTCGAACAAAACGACGGGAGTCACTATATGAAGCGTGGAAGCGTTACAAAAACTTGCAAAGGAGATGTCCTCACTATAATCTACCAAAGGAATTTCTTTTGCATACATTTTATTATGGAGTTAATTCACCGAGGGGAACCATTGATGCATCATCTAGAGGATCTCTAATGAGAAAAATAGTTAAGGAAGTAGAGGATTTGCTAGAAGAGACAGCGAGCAATAGTTGTCTTTAGATGTTAGACAAAAGTAGATAACAAATGACCTTCCTCAATCAGAAGGAGCCATTAGTGTCGATTGAATGACAGAAATGCAAGACAAGATTGACAATTTAACCAAAAAAACTCAATAGCTTGAGAGCCTCTTCATTAGCTCCAGTTAAAGCAATTCAATGTAGGTGTGAATTATGTCGACAAGACAACCACGATATCATTGATTGAGTAATGAGATCCTCAGTACAAGATCTAATATCACTTAGACTAGTTGTAACGTAGTCAGTCTAATGGGAGTTGACACTTTGACTATACTCTGACCCAAGTGGCGTATAGATGGTGAAAGGAAGAATTGCATGGTAACATTGCGTATAGAAGGATTTGTAGTCAAACCACTGACTTTCCGGCCAATTAGGGGTTATGACGTGTTGTTAGATACCGTTCTTGACTTATTTGAATTAAGTGTTAATTCAAGTGGCCAACATAATCGGGAACCTAATCGGTCACACACATAGGATATCCGAAGGATGAGTAAAATGGTCTTAAATGGTGATTCAAGATACGAGAGAGTGTTTTAAGATTGTATCGTGATGTGATTGTGGTAGAAAACGTTGCATGGAATGGATTAGAAAAAAGTGTTGTTGGTTGCCAATTTGGTCATTAACTTCCCATAACTTCCATTAATGCTTGCTATTCATGGTCATTAACTTCTCATAACTTCCATTAATGCATGTTATTCATAACCATTAACTTACCATAACTCTCCATTGGTGATGGGGGTTATGGAAGGCCAAATGGTGCAGAAAATAGAGATGATTTTTATGCATCTTGTGTAAGACACAAGTTAAAGAAAGGTTCTTTTCTCACACACACACTTTTTTCTCTCTAACTCTCATAAGAGTTCTTGTCTTTGCTAGCACAAAGAAAGAATTCTAGCCATATCCTAGTGAGGTTTCATCTTTTTATCTTTATGTAGACTTTCATTAGAGACAGTTTACGTTGATCGTTGTGGTTTACGACAACCCAACGCGAAGAAGATTAAAGAATGAAGGAGATCGGCGAAAAGGTATGTAAACATCTTACATTTCATGTTTTTGTTTTCTATATCTATATGCATGAGTAGATCTGGCTTTTGAGGTTCCGTTTTGTTTTCTGCTGCATATATTTGATATCTATTATGTATAAGATGCATGACCGGAACCTTACAGTGGTATCAGAGCCATCTTGTGCCTTGTTAGATGTAGAATACATGACATGTGAAAATTGTTTTCATGGTTGTGACAGGTTAGAGTACTGTAATGTTTTATTCGAAGTTAATTATAGAAAAATGGTTTTCACAATTTTCTTTCACCAATCTGTTCATAAGATGTATATGAATGATTCAGTATGATTGAAAATATTTTTAATGTGATTAAAATATTTAATTTATACTTTATAAGAACTAGCATGAAATATGTCTTTCTGTTGGGCATGTAATGTCTATTGGCTAAACTGATGAGATTACATATGATTTTCTTGGAATTTGTTTCTGGAAAAATTATGTGAGCATATTTGCGATGTGTTTATGCCTCTGTATTTTTGTATAATTATTAAATTTGTTTTAATAATTTTATCAAACAATTTTCCAGATCTGAACAGTTTTTTAAAAATTGTAGGATCTGCATTATTTGATATTTTTGTATGTTTATATTTCAGTTCCAGAACCTTAAAAATATTTTTTATGTGATAAAAATGTGTTAATTTGATGTTTGATGCATGCCTACATGATTTTTCTCAAAATTTGACGTCCAAAAAATTTTAGAAGTCATATGTGTCGTTTTTGGTATCTTATCGATGTTTCGGTGATCATGATAATTTTTGGGTGATTTCTAAATTATTTTGATCATCATGAAATGACCTACAGATTCTTGGAATGATGATTTGATTTTATGAAAATTTTGAAAAATTATAGAAATTAATTTTGAATTAATTTTAGTAGAGCAATTGATTTTCTAGTAAGACTAGAAAAATTGGCATGTAAAACAAAATTGAAGTTGTTTAATTTTGGACATCAACTAATTATTTTAAGGTAAATTAATTATGAATTAATTTCTAGAGTTAGGAATTCATTTTAATTAGATTAATATTAATTCCAATCGAAATAGCATATAATAGTAATTTTAGCCAAGTTAGTAAAAGGAAGATAGTAAATCTAAGTGTTGGATTGGGTTTAGATCCAAGTGCTGGATTGGGCTTTCATGTTAGGATCCATAAGATGTCATAACTAAAATGATGTGTTTACATATATACATTAGAGAATGCATGGTTAGGAGAATGTGCGAGCTTGCAAGATCGATGGTTATGGGTTTAGGCCCAATTTGATTGGGTAGTCCATATCATGCCATGCAGTTATAATAACTATATGTGTGTGTGTCTATATAT
>JAOTBA010000009.1:3284181-3304285 GCA_025629845.1 Erythroxylum squamatum | reverse complement strand
AATTGATACTGTGTATCAATCCTATTATGCATGAACAGTCCTAAGTCATTCCAATCTATCTCATCCTATGCCAAATTACCATTCTACCCTTCCAGTTGAGGGTGGGATGTTACAGTGGCGCTGCAAGATATTAAGCTAATCTCGGTGAGGGTCACTAGACAGTTGTGGAAAAACATCTTAAAGTACTTAAGAAGGACTAAAGATATTTTTTTGGTCTATGGAGGAGTTGAGCTGAGAGTTTAGGGTCATTCAGATGCCAATTTCTAGTCTGATAAAGACGATAGTATATCACAGTCAGGGTATATTTTTACTCTTTATGGTGGTGCTGTTAGTTGGAAGAGTTCCAAACAACCAACCATCACAGATTCAATGACCAAAGCATAGTAAATTTCAGCGTCAGAGGTAACAAAGGAAGCAATTTGGATCAAGAAGTTCATCACTGAACTTGAAGTGGTTCCTAGCATTGTTGAGCTCATAGTATTGTATTGTGACAACAACGATGCTATTGCGCAAGCAAAAGAGCCTAGGTCTCATCAACGGTCCAAACATGTACTCAGGAAGTTTCACTTGATCAGGGAGATAGTGGAGCGGAAAGGCATAACATTGGAACAAGTTCCCAATGAAGAGAATCTAGCAGATCCTCTTACTAAGTCATTGTATCAAAAGAGACATGGTCGTCATATGAATGGATATGGTATTAGATTCATAGGAGATTGGCTTTAGTGCAAGTGGGAGATTGTTAGTTTATGCCCTTACAACTAATCAATTGGATGCAAATTAATGTATAACATTATTTTGAAGTAATGAAAAGGCTTTATTTATCTTTATGTTTTAATTTAATTAATATTTTATGTTTTATTACTAAAGATAAAATCCTTGGAATAATTACTATGTAATTAAAATTATGATGAGATTATAATTATGAGATTCAATTTACACTTAAATGTTATTCCTAAATGCTCCTAGTTATAGTTTCATCAAGACTGGATATTATTAAATGGTAAAAATATCACACATTATGTTTCTTTCTTATGAAGAAAGTAATTGTTCTCATTAATTAAAGTATAAAGATACTTAAACTAATGTGT
Organism: Erythroxylum squamatum; assembly: GCA_025629845.1. NCBI lineage: Eukaryota > Viridiplantae > Streptophyta > Magnoliopsida > Malpighiales > Erythroxylaceae > Erythroxylum > Erythroxylum squamatum. Next base: position 3,303,197 of record JAOTBA010000009.1, on the reverse strand, counting down.
GGGTGATTATTAGAGAATAAGTTACTCAACTAACCCGATTATGAGAATTCCAAATGGAATATTACTTATGTGTCTATGGATTATCCCATAATGATAGTTGTATAATTGATCCTCAAACTTGAGATTATGAAGGTATCTAATGTAGGAATTACTATATTTTGATGCTACTTATGAATCGTCCTAGGATAATTCAGTCGGTAGTAATTGGATATAGTATGAACCATATGTAGATAGTTGAGTAAGTCAATATAGGATTCGTCACTCTAAAGTAATTAGGGAAAATTTTTTATTATTCTTGATTAGTAATGATTTATGGAATTCTCTAGCCATAGTGAATTGATATTTGAAAAGTAGTTTTCAAATTTCAATTATAAATTAATTACTAATTAGAAAGAACGAATATGGTTGGATGATAAGAGTAAAAACTATATCCATACTCTGTCCAATCGGAATAATGAATGACGAAAGGATGAAATTATACATTATAGCCATGTATGGATAAGTTAAGTCATTCGCTTTGACATTCCTGATATTTGGGTAATTATAACATGTTGCTAGACATCAATCACAATTTATGATTATGAATTATTTAATTAGAGAATTAAAGATAAATTAAAAGGAGTTTTAATTTCTCTAATTCTAATTGTGAATTAGAATTATAATTTATAATCATTACCAATTTATTAGGAACCTAATGGGTCACACATTAAAGAGCAATTTGTGAAAGAAAAACCAATTTAATTAAGTTGGACTTAATTATAAAATTTGAGAAACTTTAGGAATCAAATATGAGATATTTGATTTTATTAAAATTAAAATAATTTGAATTTGAATTTGATTCTAATTATAATTAAAGAGGTTCAATTTTAATGAAAGACTGTCATAATTTTTCTATTTAAAAGAAAGAGCTTTTTAGAAGCTAGCACTTTTTGTCTTCTTCCTCTTAAAAGTAGTTTGAGAATTGCTCTGTGGATATCATCATAGGCTGGATAATTAGACAGCTAGTGATTGATTACTTAGAAAAGGTTTCACAGATTTTTCTTAAGAAAGCGAACAAGGTACGTTTTCTAAATCGATTTATTTTTTATTCAAGTTTAATCAATTATCGGGATCCGCTCAGAATCTGTAAAAAAAATTATTTTTCGCTGCGCCCGTGATTCAATCACGGTTGGATTCCAACATTAGGGTCTTCGTTAGAAGTCTTTTAGTTAGTCTTCCATCTTGAAATTGATCAGGGGGTCATCTAGGATAAAGGTCTTCTTCCACCTTCAAGGTTGTGTCCTAAGTATCTCTTTAACCTTTGGACATAGGATTTTTTCAACAAATCCTAGCCCTTGATCAAGGATCTAGTGATTGATGTAGTATTGGAATTTTCAACTAAAGGACCATCCTTAAGGAGATCAACAAAACTTTTGTTACTCTCATTCCCAAGGTACATTATCCTATTTCCTTGAAAAGCTTGAGAACTATTTCTTGTTATAATACTATTTATAAAATCATTTCCAAAATGCTCTCAAATATACTTGAGATTTTGTAAGCTTCCTCTATTCACTCCTTTCAAGGTGCCTTGCCTTTATCAAAGAAGGAAAAATTGGTGATAATGTCATTATAGTTTAAGAATTATTCAAATGTTATAACAGAAAGAACCCTAGGAAGGACTGTGCACTAAAAATAAACTTCCATAAAGCCTTTGACACTGTCTAGTGGACCTTTATATTGAACTCTCTGAAGGCCTTTGGTTTCCCCAACACTTACATGAATTGGATACATCAATGCATATCTACTATTTATTAAAGTGTTCTTGTGAATGAGGAACCTACACAATTGATTAAAAGCACTAGAGGTGTGAGACAAGATGACCCTCTCTCCCCTTACCTCTTTATTTTGGGAATGGAAGTTATAAATAGATTGATCATGTCATTGCTCAAGAAAGCAAGTTCAATTTTCACTCCAAATGCAGAATGTTAGGTATTGTAAATATATCTTTTGCTGATGATTTTATGTTCTTTTCTAAGGCTAAACCTGGTTCAGTTAAGGCTTTCATGAAAACTTTGGAGACCTTCAAGTACGTCTCACTTTCCATTAACAAGGAAAAGAGTCTACTTACCCTTTCAAAAAGGGCACAACAATTAGCAAGCTGGCTTTCCACTATCAATGGATTGAAAGTTACCATGCCTCCAATCACATAATAGGGCATTCCTATTACATCCAAAGACACTCTAGTTAAGAAGGTTCAAAGGAGAGGCTCCAATTGATGTAATCACTCATTATCTTTTGCAGGTAAAATTCAACTCCTTAACTCATTAATTATTATTCTCCATATTTACTGGTCAGCTCGCCTTTTTATAATCAAATACATTATCAAAACTTTCAGAAAATCATGAGAAGGTTCTTATGATCTGTTAGTGGCCCTGAGTGCTTACTTGCTAAGGTACAATGGACTTATGACCAATCCGCATGCAAAGGTTTGGTCATAAGTGCAGAATCAAGATGATACTTACAACAGTGACACCAGAGTGGGACTGAAACAAATAGCAGTGTAATATGGAAACACTTTGACGCCAACGAAAGCCTTAAGGCAAGACACGGCTCTTAACTCCAACATGCACCAGCGGAACCACCAGGAATCCAACATATCTTCTAACCTTGCATGCACGGATTCTCTAAAGCTCTCCGGTTGATGTTGATGAATAACAAAGGATTATACATACACAAAGGATACTTGTCTGTTTGTGGCGGCAGATGGCTAAGGATGATTGAAAATCACTTGTAAGTACCCCTTATCATGTAATGCTATGTCGTATGCGAGGAATACTAAGTCCTTGCTTATAAGCTTCTTGCTTGTGATAACTACAAAGGTTGTACCTGTGAACCAACTCCAAAGAAAATTTGATAATATATTAGATTTAATTAAATATTTTGATGTATAATTAATATATTACGATAAGTAACTGATACATAAATAATTGACCAATTCTTACGTATAATTATAGTACTATGATAAATAGGAAACATAAAATTTATATATAAACTTTCATATTTCATTTGTTTTAAATATAAATTTTAATAGGATTTATATATAGTTTAATTGTTTATTCTATAAATTAAATCTTTACGTTAATATTTGTCATAAGACTAGAAAATTGTTGTTGAACTTTTGGTACCCTCAGGATTGCTACCCTCAGGCAAGGCAGATACTTCATTTTCCAAATCCATGCCATTAGGCATTAAAAAAAAAGGTTACATGTTAACCTTGCATAAAATTACGCACAAAGAAGTATTGGACTAATTTCCAGCAATCAAATGGTGTCCAACCATGAATCAAAATCATGAGCTGCTCTAGACTCATGAACAGACTCGGAGGAAAACTGTGTTTCGTGAAGGTCAGCCTTCCCTTTGGTGGGTTGATGAGTAACATATTGGTCTGATAACCTTGATGTTTCTTCAAGTAACTCGTCGAGTTCATCATCCAGATTGGTAGGAATGGATGCACGAGTGGATGACTTATGGACATTTCTCGTAAAATGTGGCAGAACACTGGGAGATTCTTCTTTCAAAAATGTTGAACTAGCAGGGATTACACCTGCAGAATCTGGCGACCTAGTTTCGGTAAACGAGTCAAGAAGCACATCTAATTCTGCCTCCGCAGCCGCTGCCTCACATGAGAAGAGCTTCTTAGATTCAGCTTTAGAGCTTGTGTTTAAACGGACTGAATGTTCTGTATCATGAATTGATCTATGGTCTCGGTGTGAATTGGTACCATTTTTGACATGATTTTGTACAGGCGATTCTTGATCATGTGAAGTTGAAACTCCATAGCATTCAGCAACAGCAGATACCGATGGCTTCACCTTTGCATGGTTTTTATTCTTAGGCACATTATAAAAAGTCAATTCCTCGGAAAGCATTGTGGTTCTTTCGATTTCATTTGTCTTGAATTGGTCAGTCTCCAAACTACTGGTGGCCCTAGATCCGTTACTATTCTGCCAGAGACACCATACAAATGCATCAGGTGTTAAAATTGCAGATTATAAAGATCAAGCTAACCAATTGCCGAAAATCCCGTGTAAAATGTTGGGGAGGAGCTGAAGCAGGAATTCTAAGTATGACAATGAAGACCACATTTACAAAAAAGAGGAAAATGTTGCTAAATTCTCCAGCATCAGTGTTCTGTATAATTATCATATCTTTAAAGCAAGGGGAAAAAAAAATTCTACAGATGTAATTGACAGCAATACCATGCATTCCTGTATGCTATGCACATAAGTTTAAAAAATTTGATCAGATGGATCAAAAACCGACATTAGGCCTCTATAAAAATTCAAGTTTCATCCAGATTCGTACAAGCTACTGTAGAATCTGAACAATTTATAAATGCTGGTTTTGCACTATAGCACAATGTACATAAATGAAATATAATACAAGGCTTACCAGTTCTGACAACAGATCTGCTTCAATGAAGAGCCTCTTAGATACATCTACTTTGTCCAGTTGTTCCGCAAGAGCATGTAGATTGAGGGAAAGGAATGAGGTCTGATTGCAGAAAGGGACATACCCCCCAAAAAAGAAAAAACAAAGAAAGAAAGAAACCAGAAAAATGGAAAATAAGATGGCTGACACAACCAATCAGCAGGAATATTAAAGTAGATCTCCAGAAGAGGCAAGGTGACCCTTGTAATAGCAGAGATGAAAGATGAATGCATAGTTCATGCGACTTATGTCAGGTAACATTTACCTTGACTATAGAATGGTTTTCACATTTCTCTTGCACCTTCTGTCACTTTGTAAGTTACAAGATTGAATAATAATTTCTTGCAAAATTCTCCATCCCAGAGACAAATTACAAATAGTTTGCTGTCCATAAATGAGCACATATAAACCTGGAAAAATAAGTTCTACTTAAAGGCTGAAGTTCCAATTTTGAAATGAGACTCAACTGTCATGACAAGACTACCAAAAGTCCTCTATGCTTACATCAACAAAAGGTCAATACAGTATCCTCATGAGAGCCATTTAATAGGAGAACAGGAACTAATGCAACCAAGTCAAGTTTCTGGCACCATAGACATTCCTGTCGTATAATAAAAGCACCGCCCAGCCCATAGGTAAAAAATTAAACTATTAAACTAAAAATCTGCGTTTAGTTGTTCTATGTAAAACCATCAGCTACTAACATGTATCACTAGTGGCAGAATAATGGAACGATGAACAGGCAAGAACTATGGTCACAATTCTCAAAAATAAAGTAGGAACTTTTGTGTTCTGAAGTTGTTAGATAGCCAGGGAACTTAGTCTCATACTAAAGTGTAAATTCTTTCTAATCATTAACTCCAGCCAACTTCATTTTGCTTAAATAGAACTAAAACTAAAAAGGTAATCACTACCTCGTTAACAGCAGTTCTTTCATCCTCCAACATGAAATTATCATCACTAGTCAATGAGACAATGGCCTCTCCTCTGGCTGAAAGCATTGGACCTAAGTGACACAAGTCCCCTGCATAATATCCAAGGAAAATGATCAACATTAAACAAAAACAGTAAGCCTACAAAGTCAAGTAGCAAACTCATGAAAAAATAAGATTAAAATCATGACGCCTAGAGAAAGAAATTCACATGATATAAACGATGCTGTCACACTTATAGATCAACAAACTCAATCAACCAGTAACAACTGCACTATGGAAGAAACAAATGTAGAATTTCAAACGATTGGGAAATAATAAGTGTTGGGAGATATCCGGGTAGATATTTCCTAGGTGTTAATGACTCCTAAAATTTAGCTAAATTAGATCAATTAGAATATTATGTACAGCAATTAATTTCCCAAAATAGATCCTTGTATTCCTATATATACTTGTACCTATGTATTAACTGTTAAGGGAATAATAATATATATCTGTTCAACTTATATTTCTGCATGGTATCAGAGCATACCTGAACAGATCTAAACCCTGGCTGCCACCAACTTTCTCTAATCCTACCCATCTATGTCAACCATGTCCGACATCTATGAATCCTCTAACCCATCTGTTCAAACACCTACACCTCATAATCCTACCTCAGATTCTCATTCCATTCAGATCACTACTATAAGACTGAATGGAGAGAATTTTCCTTGCTGGTCCCAGTTAGTTAGAATGTACATCTGTGGTAGAGGCAAGATTGGATATCCGACTGGTGAGAAGAAGGAACCAGCAGCTGATGATCCTAAACACGGAATATGGGACGCTGAAAACTCTATGGTTATGACATGGCTGGTGAATTCTATGGAATCTGGGGTCTTTTTTCATGCAAATATCAGTCAGATTTGGGGTTTGGGAATATCATTGGAAGATCAACTCAAGTGCCTACCTAATTGAACTCTCACCTAATTTGCATATTTATCCTATTTTTAATGTTCCAGACTTGAATCTACTATATTCGTTCAATGCTGTTCATTTACCAAGGATACTCAAGCAACTTCCTACTGGTAAAGCTAAAGTTATTGACCATGATATATGTGTTAAAGAGGTTCACTTAATACTTGGTAATCTGTGTAACAGATTTTTGGTGGAATGGCTCAACCAATCAGTCGATGAACGCATTTGGATTGCAGAAAAGGAACTCAAATGAGTTAATACTGACATCAACAAGGAATATATCAAGGTCTACACATCACATTCAAAAAGATTGGAGTAATAAGAATCTAAATTAGTTTATTATTGCACAGACTTTATCCTATTTTACCATTATTTAGGTGGTTACTTTAGAAAGCATTACTGATGGCTAGGGCTTTCTATTAAAAGCTTGGACCTATCTTTCCCTATTGTATGTAGTTCTACTTAACTACTATAAATATAGAATTTGCTGAATAATGACAGCATTCTTTGTATCCTGACATTTTCTGGGAAGAAGGATTTGTTGTAAATCCTAATTATTCTAGTCACAATTAAACCTATTTTTTGGAAATTTGTTGCCCTGACTTCTCTCCCTACCTTAGAAATGTTGGGAAAGAGTATACTTTACTAATTATCATAAAGTAATAACCTCCAAAATCACAACAATAATGAGCTTCTTGAAAAGCAACCGAACCACAAGAGACCATGACAACATTAAAGCTCATTTTGAAGCTCCAACAACATGCTGAAAGAGAAACTCCAACCACCAGTGCTCAATTCCCACAAAGCAATTTAAGCAAAATAGGTGATGGTAGGGAAGTACTGATTATATAGGAAGCACCAAATGAATTTATTAATGATATTGAAATGAAGAATGCAATCTGAAGAATTTTGAATATGTCAAATTCCAGTATTGGAATTTAAGAAGAGATTCGCGAACTTATTTGCCACAAGAAAGATAGTGAGAAGTTGGTAACTGATTGCATCATGTTAATTATTATCTTCAACCCTTCCCCTAGGATTATTGTTTCCACAATTTGAAGTACTATTTATTGATTAATTGTATTCCTTCATTAGGATTACAAAACTTTGAATATGAGCCTCAATACTGTCTATATTGTTGAGAGGCTAAACCATGAACGAAACAAGTAAATCCTTGCAAATTCTTGAGAAATTCGACAGTACTTAGGCTTGTACTCAATGTATGGTAACATGATGAAAAAAACCGAAGTACCCACCTCATTGAAGGTAAGGATGATGAAGAATCAAACAACAATGGCCAGGTCGAAAATAAGGATCTATAAGAGGTCAAGAAGCCAACCATTTCCTTGTGTTCGAGCTATGCCAAAGTCTAGAGAATACCAACCATATTAGGAGGCTTTCTAAAGAGCCAAGGAATCGGCATGAAGTTTAAATGCTTTATTTAGCAGGAGACATTACTTAGAAAGTAAGTCAAAGATTCTGATTCTGGCCAAAAATCTTGAACCTGAAAAGCTCTGCGATTGCTAGAACGGCTGAGTAACTTAATTGGTACTATATATTAGCAGATAAAAAGCTTTTGCTTGGCAATGATGAGATTAGCAAGGCAGCAAACATTTATGGACAGCAGTAGAGGATAGGTTTCATAGAAGAAACCAACCACCAATTGATGTCAGGAAGCTAAAGGGAAAAGCAGTATCTGCCTCTTACATCAACGAGACTACCTCCAAGATGAACTCACAATCCTTGGTATGAAACTCTATATAGCATAGGGTACACGGAGAAACTTGACCTAATTTCAAATTGACGCGAGGTACAGATGGAGGCTGAAAAAAGCAATTTTAGTGTCTACAGTAGGACATCCAAAAGGAGTTATTATCTTTTTTTTAATCAAATTGGATAGCCCATTCTACTAACAATCTCAATGCATGTCAACCCAAATAGAAGACAAATAGAAAAGTAAAACAATAATCAAAAAGGAGAAGTAGGAAGAAAATACCAGCGAAAGGGTCGTCATCAGGCAAAGCAGGTAAGATATCCAAGTAAGAACTTATGGAGTGAGATTGAGACTGAGCTTCTGTAATTAGGTGACGGAAGTCGGAGCCTTTACTCTTTGCGAGAACAACGTCAGAGGATTTAGCTTGGAGATGCCCAGATGGGTTCTCAGAATCTGAATCAAAAACATCATGATAGCGATTCCAATTGGATGGCAGAGATGCGTGGGAAGCTGAGGCAGAGGCCGATGAGGGTTTTGAGCTTTGACTGGGATGAGGCTTTCTGGAGTGGTGCAAAGAGTGAGCTCTTTTTGATTTCCTCAATGCTTTTTCGTCCATTGCTTGTTTCGAGCTATACCTGGATGCACTCGTTCTCAACAATTTCCCTTCACCGCAGCGTTAAACAAAATCCTCCCACTAAAAGGTGCGCTTCCAAGTTTTTCTCCTCTTTTCTTTCTTTTCTCGAGCGTAAACAAGATCGAATGATGTAGTTCTTGTCCAATAAGTACTAGATCAGATAAATCTAAATAAGCTCTAAATAAATAATTGCTATTTAAATAGGTTTTTTCTGAATATTTTATCATTAATTATATATAATATATTTGATAAGTTTAAAATGATAAATTTTCTTTTTTTGATTAAATTTGTATTTATCGTGCAACCATATCTTATTAATCAATTACTTTTTATTTATAATAAATAATAAATTATTGATTGATTAATTTTTACTATAGACAAAAAATCATAAAATTATTATTATAACAATATTTAATATGTAATGTTCATTATTTTATTAACATGTTTTGTTAATAAAAAATATAAATTAGATTAATATGATATTTCATTTAATTTTTACTTAATATGTAATAATACTAATAAGTAGCATGGTTAGTTGCTCAAGTCTTACTTATAATTTGATCAATTTTTATTTCTAATAAATAAGATTATCAAAGTTAGTGTTATTTCATTACTTTATCATGCTTACACGTAATTATCTTATGTTAAATAGCATAAAATATCTAATATCTAATATTAACAAAAATAATTAATAAATATAAATGTATCATATTTTATTCATATTTATTATTTATTATTTTTAATTGCCAATAAATTATGAATTTCATTTAATTTTTATTTATTTTCTAACAATACTAATAAGTAAGATGACCAATTTTATATTTTATTTAAAATTCATATTTCTAAAATATATAAAAATCGAAGGATTTATTTTTACTATTACTTCTTTTTGATTAACTTGTCTTGTCATATAACCCTGTTATACATTAAAAAAAATTATTGGTGTATTGTACTTAGTGCCATATTGATTAAATTTTCATGTCTTATTTGTTTGTAAGAACTTAATATCATTGTTAATTAATTTTTTTTGTCATAATGCATTAATTAAAGTTGACCATACATTACTTTAAGATAGGGGGAGCTTACTTAATGTCATATATTTTTCACAAGACCTCCAAATGTTTTGTTATCTTAAAACATATGAGATTCTTAAATCGGGTAAGAACATAAGTTATAGTTTTGATGATAACAAAATATATAACTATTGATTGAATTTATTTTTGATGATATTAGTAGTTTTATTACAATGAAATTAAGCAATATGTGAAAGATATAATTCAATCAAAATAAGTGAGAGTTTGTTGAATAAATAGATCAATGAAAGGATGGAAAAAGAGCAAAGTAGAGCATGTATGCAACTTAAACGAGTTTTAAGCAAATTCAAGTGAATAACTAATAAGGAGAAATCAAATATTTCAAGATTTAATAAATAAGTGTAATTTAATAAGTGCTAAATAGACTATATATATAGTATATTTTAAGTGCATTATGCTTGTATTTTAATTTTTAGGATTTGAAAATTAAAATAATTTATATTTTGATTTAGATCATGTTTTAGTCCCTCCATTCAGTCTTATAGTCTTGTCATGATTGTGTTGTAATTTGGTGCATTTTGTTTTTAGGAGAGTTTCTTATATAACCAAACATGACACTATTAGGGATTCATATTATTACCATGTTTAACATGGGGTCATTTTGTTTCCTTGAGTGTTTGTTAATATGGTACTAGTCGGGTTGTCGAAGCCCGCAAAATAATTTTGATTCTTTAAAATTTTGTAGTAGTCATGGAACTAGGTCGAATCCCTAGAGAACTAAACACTAGCTTCTTAATTTAATTAAAAAAATTAAATGGGGTTTGATTAAATAATTGATTAATTGTAACATTGATCATTGGTTTAAAGAGAATATTTTCAGAAATCAAGCATTTAGTCCGAAATATATTAGGATAGTCGTAATAAGTCTCATATTTTCCTAATTAATTGGTTCAAACCCAGCATCCAAACTAAAACTTATCATCCATTGAATTGGTGTGATAATATTCCATATCAAATAAATAATAGCAATAAGCTCCGTGAAAAAAACTAAACCATAAGTTAAATAATTGAGGTAGTTACAACTATTCAATTTAGTTTTCTTGTTTATCATAAATTAAATATAGAAATCCATAAATAACATATTTGCTACTTGTACTAATCCTTCATGACAATTACAGATCACTGAATTCATAGATAGTAATAGAATAGTCAATATTAAATTAAATTGTCAGATTAATCAAATATTAATTATTCATGAAATATGAGAACTCAAAACAAGAAATATTTGAATTAAAATGTGAATAAAAAGTTTAGAACACAAAACCTCACAAGGTTACAATTAAAGGATTAAATCTCCTTGAATTAGAATAACTGAGTTTAGCCATAAATGGCTTTTTCTCTAATAACAAAAATAGAAAAAAAAAAACTAAGAATTGCAAAAGACGTAAAAAAGAGAGAACCTCTTTCGTTGTGAGGAACCTCCCTTTTATAGGATTTTCTAATCTAATCCTAATCTAACTCTAACTTGTAAAGACGTCTGTCTGATAAATGTAAATTGCATCGTATTTTAGGGCATAGTTTGATATGTGTTTAGCTGTAAATTCAATCATTTAGTATGTATTTAGGTTAGAATTGTGTTAGTTTGTTAATTATTTATATTTTAAGTGTTTTATGGGTTAGTACAAGTCTTTGAGCTTAAATATTATGTTTTTGAGGCACGTTGATGTGTTTGCTAGTGTTTCATGGTCAACATCGAAGAACGGAGGAATTTCGGAGACATTCGGGCCGAAGCAACGGCTCACAATCGTGGCACGTCAAACCACGGTCGTGACAAAAGCACCAGATTTAGCCTACGATCGTGACAGAAGCCTAAGGAATGGCCTACGATCGTGGCCTACATCGGACAGATGTGCAGACCCTCACGAATGTCAAGTTTTAAAGGATTTTTTGTACCTTTTGAACCCCGAAAAAATCCTAGGGTTACCTAAAACACAAGAGGATATAAAAAGAACAAAAAGAGGCAGAGAAATGAGCTTTTTGCATCAGACACCTTGAGAAACCCTAGAGAGAAGTCATCGACAGATAGAGGAAGAGAGAAGAGAAGAAGAAGTTGACTCGAAGTACTTCCCGATTTAGGAGGTTTCTCGATGTTGCTGATTCCCGTCATCCATTTTATATTGTATTTCCTGTTATTTTCAGTTTTATTATTATATAAAATTGGATTGAACAGTTGATGATATGATCTAGAATGTTGAGGATGTTCTAAACTCACCTTCAGAATTTTATTCTTTAATTGATGAGAATCTGATTATTTGTGTTTATTGGATATTATTGTGGTTTGATTAGGCTATTGCATAATTTGATAATAAACTGAGAGGGTGAATCAAATAAAAAATGATTAAATTAAACTAACGAGGGTTAGGTGATTTAATACAAACCAGAATTAAATCAGATCGATAATCTGTGCGGAGAGAGATCTTATATAGGTTTATGATAGTTTAGTAGAGAACTTCAGAACTAAGTAGGGTTTTAAATAGATTGTGAATTGAGAGATTGTAACCTCCATAATCTGATTAGGGTTTAATATTTAAGGTTAATGGATATAACTCAAGAGAGAGTAATCAACTCTAGGACATTGTAGAACTAAAATCCAATAATTCATAATCAGTTAGGTTAGCATTAAGAATAGGTAAAATTCCATTTCTCTCAATTGGTAATTCTTTCGGTTGATTCTTGGGTGTTTTGCAAATTGCTTAATAATTAGTATTTTCGTGTTTGATTCTTAATTTGATTGATGGAATTAAATTCTTGTATTAGTTTCATTGCATCTTGAATTTCTATTATTTATTTCTAGCCTTAGATTTTAGGATTAAATTAGTTCCCTCCTCGTGGGATTGATGCCTTTAGTACTATGCTAACGAACCGTGCGCTTGCAGATTATTGAGGGTTAATAATTAAAACTTTCACACAACCAAACCCCAATCACTATCTAAAATGAATTAAAATTTCTACATGGTAAGGATAAGGCAAAGTCTTCCAGTCAAACTCTAACTTTTCAAGTGATCAATTTTATTCACTGCAACAATCTTTCCATTTCATCCAAAATTTTATAATTTTCGCCAATAATGTCCCAATTTGATGCAATCTCTACTCTTCATGTCCTAAAATAAAACAAAAATTAATTTTAACATTTAAGTGAAAAATTAAATTTAAAACAAAAGAGATCATATCAAATAATACGTCAAGATGAGATCTTATCAAATTCCCTCGCACCGAACTCATGCTCTTCCTCAAGCATTCAATATATTAATAATCTTCATAACAACCTCTCATCTCCTGTCATGTTATTGAGAAATATTTGAAAGCTAATGTAACACCCACATAGCCCTTGGAAGGATATGCGGATGTTACCTAAGGCAGGACTTAAACATATCAAAACAATACAAAGCATTGCCATAAATTCAAACAACAATCATTACGTTTCCATACATATTCGACTTTAAACAGAATTTAAACAGCACACTAAATTTATCTGAATACATGCTTCAATTACAACACCATCCCGAATTAAAGTTATTACATTACAAACCTTTAAACAAAACAATAAATATCTTAAGTTCAAATACACTATGTATTACTATATTTACAAACTTTTAACAAAATACAGCATGTCTCATATTATTACATAGAACTCAAACATACATTCCCAAAACAAAACACATTCTTCGTTGGCCATTGCGGTTGTTATTGTCCTAGTCTTCAAATCCTCCTATCTAAACCTACACAGGGTAAAACCACCGTGCTAAGTATAAAGCTTAGTGGGGGAATAAACTAAACAGAATATAAGTTGACAGTTGTTTCCAACATACACATATTCAAAATCACATTAGATTATAAATAGTGTTTACTTATCAATTTTCAAACTGAACCAAAATATCATGAATCTCAGAACAAAATATAACATATCATAATAGGTTACACATTTGCTTCAGAGCAAAACTCACCAACTTCAAAGCTGAATATTATAATATCATAACAAAACTTGTCTGTAACAACACAGAATTTGCTTGTTTTAGAACAGAGCTTAGATGTTTCAGATCAAAGCTTATTTATATTAGAACTGAGCATATAACATAATACAAAACAAGTTAGTTTGTTAATCCTTTATACAGAAGTGGGTAACGAGACTAATACAGGAAATACCTTGATCGGTATCACAAAATAGGAGAGACTTATATCTCAATAATAGGAGACACATAAGTGTCAGTAACAGGAGACACAGAGGTGTCATGGGAGCAGCTGCAGACCCTTCTAGGCATGCGTATTTACCTACTTCTAGGACTTAACAGTTTTAAAACAAAATAGGTTCATTTCAGAATTCTCATGTGAGGAACATATTACAACACATACCACTTTATTCCATTTTGTTCAACTTAACATATTCATTGATTTCCAAACAAACTAACATGCCATACAATTACAAGTATGTGCATTAATGCATCAATAGAGGTATTGAGTCATCACAAATTATGTGTATTCACATAAATAGAAAGTACTTCCCATATAATCCCAAATATCAAACTCCTCAGACACTTGATGGTCCGAAAATTAACACAATATCATCGCAGAAATTCCCAATTCACAAACATCCATATCCAATTCATAATACATAAGCCTTTGGAACTGATTCATTCATGAACACACCAAGCAATTCAATATTGTATTCATCATTATTAAACCATACATTCTTAATATTATCATCTCAATTAAATTGAATACCAATTTAAGTTCATAACAAACCTTAAACAAGTCCATTTAAAAAATTAACTTAACCTTATATAGTTCATTAATTGCACAAAATCCCATTTTTTCACCTTCCTGATCAATTCCCACAATTGTGGGATAAGTAACCCGAAACCTCCAAATTGCAACCACAACTCAACTTCAAGCCAAATTGCAAAACCCTTAGTGACAGAAATGAAATTCGATTCCTTCATGAATTGTAGATATATGTATCTAGTTTAACCTGAATTTAAAATCATCTCATTTGGATACCTACAGGTTAAGATATGGCTAAAATGTCGATACCTGTTCAGTGGAACCACTCCTTCTAACAAGTATCCAGCATATATCAAGTTTCTAACCTCAATTCTTTATTAATTTAGTACACATTTTATCCACTTCAAACATCAAACAATATATGTTCTAACATGATACTAAGTTTAGTATTCCCTTACCTTTTTAATTTCAAAGAACAACTCCAAAAATCCAACTATATCAACCCTTTCAAGCAACCAAACCTAGCTTCAAGATCAAGGTGGAACTAAGATGATCTTCACACCATAGAGGCACTAATATAAAGGATAACATGAAGTAGTTCCCTTAATGAATAGTTTGCCAATGGACTTCGTGCGATAACATGTAAGATTGATGCAGAAATTGAGAACATGGGCAAGGATGATTTCAGCGGAGAGATTGAAAACAAAGTGAGGGCTGCAGAAACTTCCTTACAAGAACGAAACACCTAAGCTACTAGGTGTCTCATTTATGCATTGACACATGTCTCCAATGCATGACTCCCATTTTCCCTCCATTTATGCTGCCAGTTGCAACACTTCCATCAGGCCACTAGTCAACTTATTAATAATGCCATTTGTCACATTCTTGCCAAGCCATTTGTCACATAATGGATGATGCCAAATGTCAATGCATTAGCTATGCCAAATATCACTAACTCATAGGCTTAATCATTCTAATTTTCATGTACCAACTTAACTTGTCTCTTGACCATTTTTCCTAGTCCAAATGTACATTTAAATACCTCAATTCTTTAATGGCTTCAATTAATTCCAATTCACTAACCATGGTCCATCAATACCAAAATTCAAGTCGCATACCTTTCACTTTCAAATCATAGCACAATTTTAACTCATATCATACATTTACTTTCATAAATATGTAACATTTCATCTAGAGTATATTTTGGGGCCTTACAGCTAATTCACATTTAAGGGTTAAGATAAAATAACGATCGAGAGAACAAACACTCATAGGACACATTGTTAAAACATAACATCTTATCAATTCCATCAAAATCAAATGAATAAGACTTGACACCCTCTCAAGGATTTCACTCTATACACTCAAAGTGTTTAGGATTCATTAAGTTCTCAAATCAAAACAAAGAAAGTTATTTCCATAAGCTTACTCAAGAATCATATCTCCACCACTAAACAAAATGAACCTATACATTCTTCATTCTAATTTTTAATTCAAAATTTTAACCATTTAAACAATTAAGGGTTGTAAAATTTATTAAATATGTTATAACACATATGTAAAAATTAAATACTAACATAAGCGTTTATATAATCATTCAATTTTCTGTGCATCTTAATGATTGATATATAAAAATTAAAATGGTATTAAAATCTATATAAATCAGAAGACAAGTTTTTGAATCTCCATTCATTATTTTCTTTTGTAATGTTTGCTCATAGAGATCTTATTATTTATTCCCAAATTACATGACAAAGCAATTTATTATTAGTAAGAGGATGAGAGAAATCCTAAATGATTGGTAAACTAGTTGGAGATGTCCAAAAAGAAAACAGGGTTTGAAATTTGTTTCACTAAATTTAAATTATAAAAAATCACACCAATATTCAGTAAATGATTGTTGTAAAGCTACCATGCCACATCAGTCAAGTTAATGGCCTAATTATAAAAAACTAATAGAAAATTAATAGAATTAAGTCTTAGGAACTAAATAATACTATTTTATAAATATTAAAATACAAAATAGTATCATAAGTAGTAAAAAGAATTAATTAATATTTGTTGTGAAATATTGTAAGTTGATTAACACTTTTATCCTAATATCATGACTATTTAATTTTATTTCATTGCTATTTGATCCATGTCATGAATAAAATTTAAGTACATCAATAGAGCATAAATTTGTTTACAAGTTAGTTCTTGAGAACTAGTTTTCATCTTCTACGTAAACTTGAACATGCCTATTTCTTAGTAAAAGATAATAGTAATTTTGTGGTATTCTTACTTTTTTAAGGTAAGAATTGCATTAACTATGCATAAACTACACCAAATACAAACTCAGGATATTCAAGGAGAAGTTAAAGCTGAAGTTACAACATGAGTAGTAAGAATTTCAAACATATTTTCAAATAGAGCTTTGAGCTGACCTCTTTATCTCATTGTCTCCTACATAAGTTGGATGAATTCTAGGTGGATATAACAAGTTTTCAGTTACAAAGACCCTTTCATAATACTTATGAGAAAGGGCAATCAAAGAATAACTGCTCTAGGTTTTCTTTCTCTCCATATATCGTGAATTACCATGATTAAGCCAATCGTGAAGATGTTCTAACAGCGCGTTGTAACGCTAGTTAAAATAAAATAACTAGACCTACTACTATAGCAGTGGTAAGTCTAGGTCAATCCCATAGAGAGTGTATGTAAAGTTATTGAAATGAAATTAATCGGTGTTTAGGTTTAGGGGTTTTTGAAATAAGAAAATAAAATGAAACTAGACTAATGAAAACAAATTAAAGAAAACATGCAAAAAATGATAAAAATGAGGAATTCGGTAAGGACCTGATTCTTTGGTTCAATCTCGGCCTACACCCTAATTAAGCATATTTCATTGATTTTTTGTTCTCAAACCTCTCCTAGCAACTATTAATTGTGGGTTTATAATTAACCCGAGTTTTTCCTTAGGTAGTGTTTAATCAAGATACAATCGCTAATTAAACTTAACCACTGAATAACCTAAGATAGGATCTCTAGATTTAATTAGGCAGTAGCATTACAAATTAGGATAATCGATTAATCAAGGCAAAAACCACATACGATGAGTCATTTAACCTAGGTCATGTTACCGTAATGATTACAAATCATTAGTCGCTATACATGAATTTCAACATAATAATTACGGATTATATCGAAATTCTAACAATGGGTTTGCGATTAAAAGATTCAATGAGCGTATTAAAATCATCTTTTCACAATACCCAATGGGTTCATACAAAAATAATCGAACAATAACGAAAATTCGATTGTCCATACACAATACCCAAATCAATTAACATAGGATAACACAATCAATTTCTAACGAGTAAAACAACAACAAAACAATAAAAAAATGCATAACCTGGGTCATCGGCGTCGATGTCGCCTCCAAACCGGCGTTGGGACGTCTAGCCCTCCATAGATCTCTCCCAAAAAAAATGCTTCAGTCCCTATTATATATCCCTAGTCGAAACCCCCTTATTCTTTCTTCGCTGCGCCTCCCTTTTCTGTTCACTACTTTCTCACATAGCTCTCTTCTCTGTTTGCTCTCTTCACGCTCCTTTTCCATGCTACTTTAGCTTGATGTGACAAATTAACTTTCTTGGGCACCGTCACTGTTCACGCCTTTAACCCTTGCAAACATCTTGGCCAAACGTCTGTGTTTCATGCATAACGTTTGCATGAAACGCAGACACAATTTGCGTATAGTAAAATGCATGGTCTGTGTTTCTCACTTCTCCCACTGTCGTTTTGTTCCTTGGTGTTGTCTTCCTGTGCTGCATCGTTTTGGCGTTTCCTCATACTTCCACCTACTAGCGCGTTTTGCACATTTGTTGCTGTCGTATTGATGCTTTGGCTATCCACCTGCTGCACGGTTCTTGTAAGGGACATGCATAGCTGAGCAACTTTAATTCATCTTCTTTGTATATATTTTTATCTTGTCTTTTAATTTTCTTCTTCTCGCTCCATGAAGACAATTAAGTATTGATCTTTAAAAAATGGCCCAAATGTAGTACTTTCGACTCACTTTAATTTCTTTGCTTCCAAATTGTACCAAAAATCAAATATGAATTAAAGTGAGTATCTTAAGTATTTTCGTATCATTAATCGCTAAGTGTAAATGATTAAATGTATCAACAATTAAACACATATTAGTCATGAAGAACCAATATTAGGTTTTATTTTGAATGTATAATTTATTTTTGAGGAACTAAGAATTAATAAATCTAATATATTAAGGATGTTAATCTTTTAAACAAAGTATTTATAATTATTTATATCTTAGGATGAAGATATTGTTATACAAGAAGTTTAAGGATGTTTGTAAACCGTAAGTGCACGATTATCGAAGTGAGTAATAAATCGGTAAGAACTGAGTCGTGTCCCCAGGGATTATGAGAAAGTTCAAATCTATGCTAGCTAACAGTGTTTGAAATCGGGTTGAGTGAAATTTTAGGAAATTA
>JAOTBA010000009.1:3273998-3284081 GCA_025629845.1 Erythroxylum squamatum | reverse complement strand
CCAAATCGGAGGTTTCTTATTTTCACTGTTTAGGATGGAATGGAACGTAACATGAAACCCTCCGCTTCCATCCCATTTCATTCCATCCCATTTCATTCCATTCCATTATAAAACCCTCAAACAAACGATGAAAATATGTTACGTTCCATCTCCTTCCATCCCAAACCATCAAACCAAACAGGGCCTCAAGGAATTGCAACATTTTTAATCGAATCCAATCATTATCTCACTTTCATGTCTATGCTCTATAGTTGCACGTACTCTCTCTCTCTCTCTCTATGTCTCTGTAATCTTGTCCATTATTTACGTCTGACCAGTGTTGTAATGTTATAGAGAAAAGAACACGAACAAGAATATTGAAAGAAATAGGCGTAATTTGTATTGATTCTGTGACTGGAAATTTCGTAATCTATAGATACTCACTACAACCCAATTAACAATGGAGAATCAAAGTACTAAGAGAATAAAGAAAGCAAAAGACTGAGAGCAGTCCTCAGGAAAAAATCCCGTGCAGAGAAATTCTGCCCGAAAAAAGCCTATATTCCATTCCCCCCTCACATGTCATAAGCTACCCCTCCAATAACCGTTTGCTGTTCTTTTTGTCAAATAATCGATTGTTGTCCTTTTCCTTCTGTACCTTTATTTCTTCTAGAATATACTTAAAATAGTCTTGGGCCTACTTCTTTTCTATCATTGCCACCCTCTTGAGAAGCAACATTATCCCCAAGGTTGAAGGAAATTGACCCACCAAGTATGTCTCATCTAGCCAAGTGGTCTCATCAAGAGTTTAGCTCATCTAGCCAAGTGGCCTCATCAGGAGTTTGGCCTTTCCACTGCACCAGAACCTACTTGATAGATTGACCTGATTTTTGAATACAGAGGCGTTAAATAATTTTTTAAGGCTCAATGAATGGCCCTTCTTTCACCATAAGAGTATTCAGTATATTAGACAATACTGGATAATTCTCAAT
Source organism: Erythroxylum squamatum (assembly GCA_025629845.1). Lineage (NCBI taxonomy): Eukaryota > Viridiplantae > Streptophyta > Magnoliopsida > Malpighiales > Erythroxylaceae > Erythroxylum > Erythroxylum squamatum. The sequence continues at coordinate 3,283,110 of JAOTBA010000009.1, read as the reverse complement.
ATATCGCTTTAGTTGTGACATGTGAAAATACGGCAAGTCGAAGGAAGCTTTAATTTATACGCCACAGCCCAATTTTTTCCAACACCTCAAATGCCCCGTAGTATCTTGCTGCCAACTTAGAACAGATTCGAGAGCTCACTGAATTTTGGTGGTAGGGAAGAACTTTAAGAAAAACCTTATCTCCCACAAAGAATTGAACATCTCTCCTATGACAGTTTGCATATTTGATCATCAACTGTTGAGCCCGGTGGAGATTAAACTGAAGTTGCCTGATGACCTTGTCTCAGTCTTGAAGGTTTTGGGCTACAGATTCAACCCGTGTTTCACCCGGCAAATAGCATTGCAAAATTGGAGGTGCCCTCCCATACACTACTTCAAATGGCATCTTTCTTGTGGAACTTTGGAAGCTTGTATTATACCAATATTTAGCCCAACATAACCACTTGGCCCAATATCTTGGTTGTTCCGAAGAGAAACATCTTAAATATGATTCCAAGCAATAATTTAGTACCTTTGTCTGCCCATCAGTTTGTGGATGGTAGTGGTGCTGAATTTGAGTTGGGTACCCTGCAGCCGAAATAACTCGCTCCAAAAATTGCTCAAGAATAGAGGATCCCTGTCACTGACTACAGTCTTAGGAATTCCATGCAAACGGACCACTTCTCTAGTAAAAACTTCAACCGCTGATTTTGATGTAAATGGATGTCGCAATGGGAGAAAGTGACCATACTTGGAAAAACGATCCACAATAACAAAGATGCAATCAACACCTTGAGATCTAGGTAGCCCTGTAATAAAGTCAAGAGAAATGTCTTCCCAATATGCTTAGGAATAGGCAATGGTTGTAGAAGTCCCGTCGGTGATTAGGCCTCATATTTACTACGTTGACAAATTAAGCATGCTACAATAAATTTCGGAATTGTTCCTATCATCCCTTTCTAGTAGAAATTCGAGGCAATTCACCTATAAGTACGATAAGCCCCAGAGTGTCCACCAATTGGAGTAGCATGAAATTCAAAAATCAATTTAGGGACCCAGGTTGAAGTAGATGGAATTGCCAACCGACCTTTGTAATACAACTGATCATGAATTAAAGAGAAATTGGATGTTCTTTGGTCGCCATTTGTAAATCCCGTATAACAACACCCAAGAATTCATCTTCATGGACCTCTTTAGCAATCTCAATCCAGTCCGTCAAAGTGGTCCACATAGAACCAAAATTTCAGATTCCTCATCTCGTCGGGAAAGAGCATCAGCTGCTCTATTGGTGCAGCCTGGTTTGTATTCAATCAAAAATTATATCCCAACAACTTTGAGAGCCAATACTGTTGGGTTGGTGTAGTAGCTTGTTGCTCTAACAAATATTTTAGATTCCTTTGATCCGTTAGAATGATAAAATGACGACCCATCAAATAGGGGCGCCAATGTTGGATAGCAAAACCAAAGCCATGAGTTCATTTCATAAGCCGATCGACCAGCTACTCTTTTGGATAGAGCTTTAATAAAGAAGGCAATCGGTTTATTTTGTTACATAAGGACATCTCCTATCTCTGCCCTTAAAGCATCACATTCTACTATAAATTGTTGGTTGAAGTTGGGCATGGTAAGCACCGGTGAAGAAATTATAGCTTGTTTCAGATTATCGAAAGAGTGTTGAGCCGAAGAAGACCAGGAAAATGGATGCTGGGCTTCTTTTCAAAGAAGAGTTGTGAGGTGCTTAGCTAGTTGACTATAGTTTTGAATAAAGCGACGATAATATCCCGTCAGCCCCAAAAATCCTCTCACAACTTTTATAGATTTAGGTGTAGGCCATCTTAAAATGGAAGAAACTTTAGATGGGTCCATCTCGACACCACTAGCTGATATTACGTGACCCAAATATTCAACATATTTTTTTCCAATAGAGCATTTCTTTCTATTGAGATGCAACTGATTTTGGCGAAGTAACTCCAACATAGGGCGCAAGTGAGATAAATGAGTTATCCAATCGCTGCTATATATTAATATATCATCGAAGAAGACCAAGACAATTCTCTAAAGGAATGGGCAAAAAATATCATTCATCATCGCTTGAAAAGTGGCCGGAGCATTCATTAGGCCAAATGGCATAATAAGGAATTCATAGTGGCCTAAATGTGTTCTAAAATTTGTCTTGTGTATATCAGGAGTAGCCACACGAATATGATGATATCCTGATTTTAAATCAAGTTTAGTAAAGTATTGAGCACCATGAAGCTCATCTAGTAACTCTTGAATCACCGGAATAGGGTACTTGTTAGGCATAATAGCTTCGTTTAATTGATGGTAGTATGCAAAAAAACGCTAACTTCCATCTTTCTTTTTAACCAACAATACCGGGCTAGAGAAAAGGCTGGTACTCTGGCAAATTATACAAGCAAAAAGCATCTCAATAACTAGCCTTTCTATTTCATATTTTTGTATGTGTCCATAGCGGTAAGGGCAAACGCTAATTGGACCAACACCTGGCTATAGAGGAATTTGATGGTTAGCCTGGCGGTAGGCCAGCAAAGACCAAACATCAATAAAAATATCACCAAATTCAGCTAGGAGGGCTTAAATAGAGTTCTGTTATTCAAGGGAGAGGTTGTCCCTATTATTTAAGAATGCACTATTAGACTCAATACCCCATAGATGAGCAGAGAACTCAACCTCTGTTACCTTACCTAGAGCATGCAAAGAAATAGGGATCCTACTGAGAGAAGGGTCTCCCTGTAATAGAACTAGTTTATTATGTAAATTGAATTGCATAGTCATCTTGCCCCAATTAGCACGTACGTCACCCATAGTTTCCAACCAAGCAATTCCCAAAATTATATCAACCCCACTGAGAGGAAAAACATAGCAATCCACTGTAATATTGAAGTTACCTAAACCCAAATTCAAGTCGACACAAATCCCAGAGGTGCACACCCTATGTCCTTTGCCCAAACGAATTAAAAAAGGGGTGGTAGGGGTAACCTCCATAGCTAAACGTTCCACTAAAAGGCTGGAAATAAAGTTGTTGCTGGCCCCACTATCCACTATGATAATTACGCTTTGCCCAACAATATCTCCTTGAAACTTCATAGTTAGAACGATGGATGCCCCCAATCGAATACATTGGTAATTCAAGTTTGAAAAAAAAAACAAATCTAGTGATAAGACTTGATTATCAATAGCTTTGAGCTCTGCCAGATTCCCTTCTTTAGATAAGAACTCATCCTCACCTCCAATTAACGCTCTAAATGATTTGCTAGGACACTTATGCAATTGGGAATAGGGTTGCTTACATCAGAAACAAAGTCCTTTTGCCCGTAATTCTTGGTATTCTTGGTGAGAATAATGTCAAATGCCTTGTTGTTGTGTTTCAGGTGGTGGTGGGTTTTGTTGTAGTGGTGCAGGTAGTGCCGGTAGGGTTGGTGGGTGATGGAGAGAGTCTGGTGTTTTATCTGGATGTTTAGGTATAAATCTTTCACATTTTTGGGTTTGAAAGGAAAAAGATGTGGGTTGATAAAGAGTGGTACTTGTGGACTTAGGCTCAAGCCCATGATGGGTCATCCCTGTTGCGTCACCAGAATTATAACGGAAAGGTGTTTTAGATCTGGTAGAGTGAAAAAGCTCTCTTTCAATTTCCCTTGTTAATTTCATGGTACAATAGCGATCTATAGTATCATGTGAACAAAGTCGCACTCGTATCTCCTCCTTTAATCCGTTAAGAAAATACCCTAGACAATGTGAATCTGTCATATCAAGTACCTGTGTCGCTCTAGCCACAAAATCATCAATATACTCAGTCACAGAACCCATTTGCTTTGCTGTTGCAAGATATTCGTATGGATTTTCAGAAATATCACCATCGTAGGGTTGAACTATTTCAATCTTCAATTGCTCCCATGAAAGAGTTGGGTTTCGTTGGCGTAACCACCAGAGCCAATGAAGAGGCGCCCCATCTATACTCACTAATGCCAAAGAGACTTTGAGTTCATCTTGGGTACTGTGGATTTCAAAATATTGTTTGGCTCTCGCCATCCACCCTACAGGAACAGTACCATTAAAATTGGGCACGTCAACTTTTTTTGGTACAAGCGCTATATTATCAAAAAGAAGAGTATGAGCAGAAGGTCTGATAGCAGAGGTGTCACTCGGTGGTGGAGTGGGAGTCGAAAGGGTGGAGGTATCAATCCTATCTGCAATAGCTTTGCCTTTTGCCAAAGAGGAAATCATATTTTCCAACGTGGTAAATCTCTGCTCTTGTTCTAGACGTAAAGCTAGAATTGCTTCTTCCATGGTGGTCATTTTTGTTTACACATTTGTCATGTTCTTCTTTACCTCTTCAACACATCCCTTCATTCTTGTTTTTGGCATCCGACAGGTCAGACCAATTTGGTAGAGAAAAGAACACAAACAAGAATATTGAAAGAAATTGGTGTAATTTGTATTGATTCTGTAACTAGAAATTTCGTAATCACCATATATTCACTACAACCTAATTAATAACAGAGAATTAAAGTACTAAGAGAATAAAGAAAGAAAAAGACTGAGAGTAGTCCCCAGGAAAGAATCCCGTGCAGAGAAATTCTACCCAAAAAAAGCCTATATTCCATTTCCCCTCCCTCACATGTCATAAGCTACCCCTCTTATATACGTCTTACACTCACACAACCTTTTCGTCCAATATCCGTTTGCTGTCCTTTTTGTCAAATAACCGATTGTTGTCCTTGTCCTTCTGCACCTTTATTTCTTCTAGAATATACTTGAAATGGTCTTGGGCCTGCTTCTTTTCTATCATAATGTTTCATAAATCCCTTTGAACTTGATATGTTTTGTTGGTTAGTAGACACAAGGTTAAGGAATGGTACCAAACACGACATCAGAAGCCCAAGGAATGGTCAAAGTTATTGTCAGAAACTTATGAAGATCCAGTAATTGTCACTGAATGCAGCAGATAGATACTCCTTAGGACTTCACCAGCAGCGGAGTTCCCAAATATCATATTGATGGGAAGTAAATTTCTAATGAGGGGCTTAACTGTATGGAGCTTTGCGCAAAAGTTTGGGAAAATCATGGTGTCAATATCCAACTTCATGGTTGAATGCCAATGCACTGTGAATGCATGTATAATAAGGTTCAAAAGCGAAGCTTCAATTTGGAATCTTAGGTGTGGTTCTTGTAGGGAGTAACACTTTGTATTCATGTGTACATTATTAATTCACTGATTAACGAGATTGATGCATCATGTTATCCAAGCCGGTTATTTCGCTTGTGTTGTGTTCTTACTACACCTCCTTTAGGTCTAGACCTACTACTCTAAACAAATTGCCACATTCAGGCTTTTTTATGATCTTAGCCCTTTTTCTTTATTTTTTCAATTCAAATGGGACAAGTAGATTAGGACGATCTTAATATGACCTCTCTCTAAACTTTTCCCTCTAGCCTCTCTCTAAACTTTTTCCCTTTCTGCCCCTACCTTCTTACCAAATTCAGAAACTAAACTCCCGCCTTTTCTTCTTGGCCACTGTTTATCCTCTTGCTCTTGAAGCACTCCGGCTTTAATGGATACAAAGGGGGGTTTTTTTGTTTAAGTAATTGATTAGCTAAAATTAATAAGAAATCAAATTAAATCAACTGAATATAAAAAAGAGAAAGTCAAGATTATTAACTCTAATTTAAGGGAAAATTTTCATTTAATTGTAACATTAATCATTGGTTTAAAAACAATATTTTCATGATTCAAGCAGTTAGTCCGAAACATATTAGGATAGTCGTAATAAGTCTCAAATTTTTCTACATTAATTGGCTCAAACCCAGCATTAAAACCAAAACTTATCATCCATTGATTGAGAGTGATATTATTTCATATCAAATAAATGATAGAAATAAGCTTAGTGAAAAAAGATTAACCCTAAATTAAATAATCGAGATAGCTATAATTATTCAACTTAGTTTTCTTGTTTATCATAAGTTAAATGTGCAATTTCATAAGTAGCTTATTTGCTACTTATACCAATCCTTGATAACAATTACGAATCATTGAATTCATGGATATTGATAGAATAATTAATATTAAATTAAATTGTCAAATTAATCAATATTAATCATTCATGAAATTTGAGAACTCAAAATAAGAAATACTTGAATTAAAACATGAATGAAAGGTTTAGAACACAAAACCTCACAAAGTTACAATTAGAATATCAAATCCACTTGAATAAGAACAATTGAGTTTAGCCACACAAGAATTTTGCTCTAATAACAAAAATAGAAGAAAGATAAAGAATTACAAAAAAGCGTAAGAAGAGAGAACCTCTTTCTGTTGTGAGAAATGTTCCTTGTATAGGATTTTCTGATCTAATCTTAATCTAATTCTAACTTTCAAAGATGTCCATCTAAATTTAAATTCAAATTCCTACATGATAAGGATAGAAGGCAGTTTCCTAGTTAAACTTCAACTCTTCAAGTGATCAACCTTATCCATTGCAACAATCTCTTCACTTCATTCAAAATTCGTGATTATCATCAATGAAGTCCCAATTTGATGCAATATCCTTTTTCATCTCCTATAACAAAACAATCATTAATTTTAATATTTAAGCACTAAAATAAATTCAAAATAAAGGAGATAATATCAAATAATATGTCAAAATAAGACCTTTATCAAACTTCCCCACACCGGACTCGTGCTTGTCCTCAAGTATACATCAGTTCAATATATTAATCATCTTCATAACAACTCTATATCTTCTTTCATGTCATCCAGAAATATCCAAAAGCTAATTCACATTTAAGGGTTAAGATAAAATAACAATTGAGAGAATAAGCACTCATAGGACACATTGTTAAAACATAGCATCTCATCAATTCCATCAAAATCAAATGAACTAGACTTGACACCCTCACAAGGATTTCACTCTATACGTTTAAAGTGTTTAGGGTTCATTAAGCTCTCAAATCAAAATATAACAAATTATTTCCATAAGCTTGCTCAAGAATCATATCTCCACCACTAAACAAAATGAATCCAGTGTATAAATCAAAGGGACTTAAATAAGGGTTGTAACGTGGCTTAGGTGAGGTAAGACATAAAAATTTGGCTAAATAAATTAAAGGGAATCATACAAACTTATCCACACAAGTTTCAACTTAAATCAAAATGTTCTTAAGTCAAATAACATCTCTTTCAATCACCTTTTCTTTTCTTTCTTGTTTTTAAACAAAAATATCAAAGAGGAGATTTTTTTATACTTCTCCTCCATTTTATAAAAAATCTAAACATTGCAACTTGAATAATCTAATTATCTTTTCATGGAAATAGTCAAAATCCTATACAAATGAACTCGATATAATTCCTTCAATTTAGGGGGTTCAAAATCATTAAGGATATTAACAACAAAAAGAGCTCGATATATTTCCTTCAATTTAGGGGGTTCAAAATCATTAAGGATATTAATAACAAAAAGGGTAAATTCGGCTTGTAACAAGGTTATTATGCAAGAAAAGAAAGGTTAAGGCCCAAATTGATTTTCTAAGGATAAAAAGTAAGGCAGGTTTGTTTAGGCCAAAAATGGTTATCCTAAATGCCCCCGTTATCTGTATACACAAATTCATCAAAATTGTGGTCTCAACATGTATTCAAAAGCAAGTTCTAAAATAAACAAGCTACGTTTGATAGTATAACAAAAATATGTGCATAAGCACATATGTGATGAATACTCTTAGGCTCAAAGCTCACATAGGTATCAAAAAATGCATCAAGTCGTGCACACTTTCATTCAACAAAAGCGATGAGATACTTGAAATAATTTAATGAAAAAAACTAATAATACTTATCTCTCTCATGCATTAGATCTTAAACAAAAAATGTATCCTAACTTAAGAATTATTCATGAACAACAATAAAAAATTATTAAGCTATTATGGGAAATAATTAATATATGAATCAACATGTCATGAGTCCAAGCACAAATCATAACGTTCATCTTAATACAAACATTGGCTCCCCCACACCTAAATCATATATTGTCCCTAATGTATGCATAAGATACTCACATGCATAGAGGACTCCATTGAATTTTGAGCATCTAAAAGTTATCCGCACATGCTTCTTTTTATTGATGAATTCAGAGTCTACAACAGAATTTTCGTTTGTTGTGGTCTTGGTGCTAGCTTTAAAACGCCCTATAATACTGAACAAGATAAACAAAAACTACTTTGAAAAATATGAAAAAAAAACTTAATAAAAATTAAAATTGAACTGAAAAGAAAACAAAAGTATTTAATACAAAGCAAATAAAAATGCTAGTGGAAGTGTGAAGGTATTTTTGAGACGCTATTATGGGCATGTTGTTGTGATGGTACTATCGTTGCTGGCTGCGTGAATTTTCTGCCTCTATCCTGTTGGCTTGGTGTTATGCATTGGTGGAGGAGTGTTGTTTGCATTGTGAGTGAACTGGGTGTTTGTGGAATTAAATCAAAATATAGCTATGAGGGATGTACGTTAAGGGGGTTTTATGGAAGCAAAACGCAGGCGTGCTTTGCGTGGGTGGAGTGGCTGAAGATTGTGGCGTGGGTAAAGAGTGGAGGTGGGTGCAGTGGGCTACTGTCTACATTGGCTGATGTTGTTGATTGACCAAAACATTTATGGCTGAAGTTGCATAGTGCGACAGTGCTTGTGGTTTGCATGGAAGGACATAGGTGGGCGTCTACTACTGTGTTCTTACATGAGGGGTGCATTTGTAGTGGAGCTTTGGGTTGTGTTGTTAATGCGTGAGTGGAAGACTGCTACTATCTTCTTGTTTCTGCTAAATTTGAACGCAGTAAATGAAGGTAACAGAGGTGATGAAATCAATTCAAAAGTGCATAAATTCTGTTCTGTAACACCCCACTCCCGCGTGACCTGAACCTGATATCATTGGTGATATCTGAGTCCGTGCCCCGTGAGGGTGGCGTACTACATCAGTCGGTCAAAACTCAGTATACGATTTTTTTAAAAGCCATTCATACGTGCGGAAAACAGTAGACGGGTTGAGCCCACGTTCAAAGGAAGCATGTTCAGTTAATACAATCATTTTCAGTTATTACAATCATTCAACAATAATTTACAATCATTTAATGA
>JAOTBA010000009.1:3216825-3236743 GCA_025629845.1 Erythroxylum squamatum | reverse complement strand
TTGAAGGAATTTGCTAACACTTCCTTCTAGAGAAATGTTCCTCATTGTCTCAATTTCATAACGCCACCAAAATCATTAAATTTGGTGCACTACTCTAAAAGTTATACTCCAAAACATTTCGGACTATTATTATGCTAACACATTTCCAGCAATTTACTTCCATCCGAAAATTGACATTCTTAAAGACTAAATTGAAACTTGAGTCCTTCAGGACATCTGTATTCCTATTTCTCTCGTTTAATCTAAATCAAAAATCATCTCATTTGGATAACTAGAGCAAAAGTTATGGCCAAAATACTTTCAGATTTTTTTCTAATCCAAGACTGCACACTAAACCCGACTTCAATTTTGAAATTGAAAGTCTTAGGGGCTAAATTGAAATTCAGTTCCTTCATAAGACTTGTAGCCCCATGTCCCTGTTTTATTTTGCCTTCAGAATCAATTCAATCGGATCTCCACAGATTAAGAATTTCTCAAAAGACTGAACCATGTTTAGAAAATTATCCCACTCATAACTTTGTAACCAATCATCTCACTTTGACTCAATCAGTCATCCTTAATTTAATCTCAAAAATTTATAATTCTCCATGGATAGATAGAGGAATGTCTTAGGAATCCAACGCTTCAAAAATCAAGTCAATCGGATGTCGGACGGAAAAGATAGGAGCAAAAGATTGGAAGAAATTTAAATAAAAAAATATAATCAATAGCCGGCTCGCGATCGCGAGCCAAGGAGAAACAGAGCCGGCTCGCGATCGCAACGGCTCACGATCGAGAAGCCGGGGCCAAAAGGGTCAGCTCGCGATCGCGACAGCTCGCGAAGCCGGGGCCAAAAGGATCGCGAGACAACCGACTTCGGTTTTTCTTTTCTTTTTCTTTTTTCTTTTCTTTCACAAAACCACAGAACTTCAAAAAAATTCATAACTTTTCGCTCAAAACTCCAAAAATTACAAACTTGGTATCAATAAAAAGCTCAAAGGAAGCTCTACAACTTCCACGAAGAACTTAAAAACCAAAACAGCCTCCAAAAGGGTCAAAAACCCACTCAAATGTTCTGCCCACATAAATTCATCATGAACAGTAACATAATTTCTGAAATTCATAACTTCTCATTCCATTGTCCAAAAATTCTATACTTTATATCAATGGAAAGATAAAAACATAATCTACAACTTTCATCAAGAACTTACAAACCAATTCAGCCTCAAAAAGGGTCAAAACTTCACTCAAAGTTTCTGTCCTCAAAATCAATTCTAAACAACATCAAAACTTCAATCGATCATAACTTCTAGCTCCGATATCGAAAAATATCATACTTTATGGCGACAGAAAGCTTTCAACAGAAGCTACAAGTTTCATGAAGATCATTATCTCGAATTCTGCCTAAATCAAAAAGTCAACTATTCATCCCCAAAAAGTCAAACTTTCTTAATTCTTCAAATTCTCACACTTTTTCTCTTTATTTCTTGCTTTTCAACTTCCATTTCAACCAATTCCTTCACTTTAACTCTCATAACCCATACAAATTTACTCAAATCTCAAAGTCATCAAAACCAATCAATTCTTTTCTCATCAATTTCATTAAATTCAAAAACACCCCTTTTTATGTATAATCCTCAAAATATCGTTTCAATTTGTTCAAACTAGCATTTGCTCACATAGAACATTAAACATAATCATTCAAATTCATGAATTTTCTTTTCCTTTACACATGCCTAATTCACCACAAATTTCTCATTTCATACATTTAATATTTCTAAATTTCACTAAAAGATAGGGGTCTAACATATTCAGTCATCATTTATTTGATGTAAGGCATCTACCATAAGTTTGCTTACTAATCCAATCTCCACCACTCATATCAAACACAATATCAATCTAAAGGTCTTTATTTCGGTTGTAATAGGACCAGGCTAAGGGTAGGAACAAGGAAAATCGCAATTTAAAACCACAACGTAAATTGAGAATTTAAAATAATACAAAACAATGAACCATAAAACACTCAATTGTTTCCTCTCATATAACAAAATTAACAGTCCCCATTTTTTCTTCTCTCCTCTTCTTTTCATTTCTAGTCATCTTCTCTTCCTTTCTTTTATTTTCTATTTCTATTTCTTTTCTCTTCTTTTTCTCTTTTCTCTCTTATTTTTTCTTCTTGATTTTCTCTCTTTTTTTCTATATTTTTGATTTATTTATTTAGAACAAGATCAAGTTTAGAAGAGAAAAAATGTAAAGGAGAGATACACATTATTACAACCCTACCCATTCCTAACTTAAAAGTCAACTATATGCTATGATTCCCCCACACTTGTTCAAACAATTATTCCCTAAACCCAATCATACACATTCAAATGCTCAACTTGCCTTATGGTGGGTACAAGGAAGAGGATAAATAATAAGGTCAAGGCTCAAATTTTGGGTTTAAAGAAAGAAAAGTTTTCATATTAAGCTCAAAGGGGGTTTACTAAAGGTCACATCATGGTGGCTTTTTTAGGCAAAAGGGATAAATCCTAGTGTCCTTTTAATCGAATCCAAGTCAATCAGCCTAAGCATGCAAGTATACTCATTCACTCATATTATGCATTTCTAATCCTGATTGAGTTCATTTAATAACCATGCATCTCTAACAACTAAATGGGAAAATAAACACACAATACACAAATAATGATTTTTTTTATACTCACCCCCCACACACCCACCTGAACATCACACTATTTCTAATGTGATACAAAAAAGTAAAAGAGAAATCTAAGACAAAAGATAAAAATTAAGACAATAAGGACAAGCATTAAGCTAAAAGAAATTAAACTAACAAGCAACAAAGAAAGGGATAGAAATACGATACGAATGTTGGGGTGATCACTGTGTTGATCTAGTGTGGAACGTGGTGTACTGTGTCAAGGAATGAAGAATAGTTGCAATGAAAATAGAAAGAAGAGACAGGAGAGTAAGCCTGCACACATAAAGAAAACAAACTAAGTTAAGGTTCACTAAGAAAATTAATAACAAACAGATAAGTGAAAAATAAATAGAAATTAAATGGGTTGCTTCGTTAACGTCTTGTAGTTAGACGTTTCAATGCTCATGCTCAAGGTGGGTTCGTCAAAGCGATTGATGCCACCGTTTCCTTCTTTTTATGTGGATCTGTCTCCAAGAATTTTCCAAACACTTCCTCAGCTGCATCCATTAGCAGTTGGTAGCATTCATCACTCTCCTTAACCCAATCCAGCTTCTTTCCTTCTTCTTTTTGCAAAGCAAAATCACAATATTTAGCATTAACTTGATCAACAAAAGAACAGTCTTGAGAAATAGTAGTCGTAGGAACAGGTTCAACATTAAATATTGAAAATTTTACTATTTCTAACAGTCATGCTCAGCTTTCTGTTCTTCACATCAATCAAGGTATTAGTAGTGGCCATAAAAGGCCTCCCTAGGAGTATGGTGTGCTCCTTCTCTTGCTATTTACCTCCCCCATGTCTAAGACCACAAAGTCTACAGGAACAATCAATCCACTAACCTTCACCAACACATCTTTCATTATTCCTTTCGGATAACGGATTGACCTTTCAGCTAATTGTAGGCACATATTAGTTAGCCTTAACTATCCTATATCCAATTTCTCATAAACAGAATGAGGCATAAGATTTATACTTGCTCCAAGATCAAGCATACCCTTAACCTCATCACCATTACCTATTGATAGTTGCACAATAAAACGTCCTTGATCTTTCAATGTGGGGGGTAAATGCGATTGCAGAATTGCACTTGCTATGTTCAAAACTAGCACCTTTTCGTTAGGCTCAAATTTTATTTCTTGGTGCTTAGTTTCTTGAAGAACTTGACATAAGTCGGAATGTTCCTAATCACATTTGACAAGGGCAGAATAACATTGACCTTAGAAAGCATGCGATATAGATAGAAAAACTGCTCATCTTGTTTTGATTCCTTAAGGCAACTTGGATATGGAATTGGTTGTCGATAAGGATCCGTTGCCTTGTGCAGTTTTATCCTTCATTGTCCTTGGTGTAATACTTAAGTCGTTCACCTTTTTGAATGTGACTTGAAGAGTTTCTCCCATTGTTTTTCTCATTTTGCTCATCTCCTTCTTTGGTAAGGCTTTCCTTCTCTTGATCATCAATGTCAGGCAGCTCAGAAGGAAACTCAAAATGATTGTTAATCAATCTACCACTTCTTAGAATGGTGATTGCTTAGGCTTGCTCGGGTTGACTGGGCAACCTTCTCTTTTGATTGTTATGCATTTGAGTTGCAACTTGCCCCACTTGAATCTAAATCTTCTTTATAGACGTGTCTAAGGAATCAAACCTCTTGTTGTTCATTTCTTGATTTGAGTTATGACCTGAATAAACTCATTCAGGCTTTCATCTTAGACTGAACCTTCATTTGGTTCATCTTAGACTGAACCTTCGTCTGCTATAAGAACTTTCGTCTGCTCCATCTTAGACTGAACCTTCGTCTGGTTCATCTTAGACTGAACCTTCGTCTGCTCCATCTTAGACTGAACCTTCGTCTGCTCCATCTTAGACTGAACCTTCGTCTGATCCATCTTAGACTGAACCTTCGTCTGCTCCATCTTAGACTGAACCTTCGTCTGCTCCATCTTAGACTGAACCTTCTTCTGCTTCATCTTAGACTGAACCTTCTTTTGGTTCATCTTATACTGAACTTTCTTCTAATCCATCTTAGACTGAACCCCTTCGTCTGATTCATCTTAGACTGAATCCCTTTGTCTGATTCATCTTAGACTGAATCACTTCGTCTGATCCGTCTACACTTTTGAAAATTCGAGATTTTGACCCTCTAGATTGCAAATCTATCTTCATGTTCTTCACGAAAGTTGTAGATCTAGAAGTGCTCTTTTAAATCGTCTAAGAATGACCTTAATCTGATATCTCTAGTGAAAGTTATGTTAATTATCCCGAAACAAGTTTAGTATGTTTGAGGACATAAACATGTTTGATTCTTTTGGCCATAACTTCATCATCCGACCTCCAAATGAGATGATTCTTGTTTCTAAATAAACTACAGATATAGATCTACAAATTATCTGAAGAAAATGATTTTAATTCAGTCTCTAAGACTATCAATTTCTGGATGGAAGTTGAGTGTAGTGTACTATTTCAGTTTAATAACAGTCTGAAAATTTTTGAGCCATAACTTTCAGATTTCTAAACCAAATTGAATGATTTTCGTGTCATTAGAAACTTAAGACAATGGGGAACAAATTTTCTAAAGAAGTCAAACTGAAATTCTGATTTGAGGTTTCCCAAAATCTGTCCGAAAATACGGAGTAATGAAGATCACATATTTTTTTACGTCAGATGTTGGGCTCCAGAAACGGGGTCTAACATACTTGAAGATAATGAATTTTGGTCCCAATGTCAATTTTTCATCTGATTTTGAGAGCCTTTAGTGAGGGTTCTTCATTTGAATGATAGTGATGAGAAGGCAACAATGAGTTAGATGCAAAAAAATAATAGTAAAGTTGTTTTTCCTATCTCTCATTGACGACTGTAAGAGAAGGTGCATACAAAAAAGGCCTATTTTTTTGATGCCATAAATAGGGTGAAGAAAGTAATTAAGGTTAATCTAAAAAATAGGCCTTTTTGTATGCACCTTCTCTTACAGTCGTCAATGAGAGATAGGAAAAACAACTTTACTATTATTTTTTTGCATCTGGGGCATTTTTGAATCCTAATGTCTAGTTTAAACTAAGTTTTACAAAGAAAGATGAAGTTAATAGTAGAATGCTATTAACTATTACAATAATTGTTGCTCATGAGATGATGCAAGATCTTCTAAGCTCACAAATGGAGATTTATAAGGATGCTTATGTTGATTTTAAGATATGAATTGCTATTCACCAAACAATCAAACTTAATCTACGTGTATATTTTTTCATTTTTATTACTTGTTGAAAATTAATCGTCACTTTATTTGGTTTATATTATTACTTTTGTTGTCCTACGACTTACAGTCGCTTGGTAAGACCAATCGAAAGTAGTTCTCCAGAATCGCAAAGGTTTGTAATTCAAATTCTAAGTCAATATGTGAGTATAAAAAGGTGTGAAAAGAATAGGAGTATATTTGAATTCATCCATTCTAAGAAAAAGAATAAATTAGAGCACAAGTGATGAACACAACTTGGTCTTTGTTCATACAATTAAAGCTTCGGAAAATGTATGTTATTATCATTATTAAGTTGGATATAATTTCTTTTAATTTCTTAATAATTTAATTTTATTGTTTACTAAGATTCTTAATAGAACAAGTAGTTATTTATATATAATTTTTCTTGATCATATCAAATTTTTAGAGGATTGGGTTTATGAGAAATCAAGTTTGATAGATGTGAATAACTTGGAAGATAATCTTGGATGAAAAAATAGTTACATGTCATTTGGTGAAGTGAATTTAAATGATGATGATGATGAGAATCTGCTCATTGATGAAGATTTTGTATTAAATAAAAACTGTGGTCAATGTGATTTGAACGAGTATTCGATTGAATAAACTTCTAGTTTTTTTGTTTATTTTCTTTTCTTAATTTCACTTATCTTTGATGTACATGTTAAATTCAATATATGTAATATAATTATAAATATTTTTATTTCAACTTTCATTTCTAGTTGGTTCTTCAGCATAAACTATTGTTGTAAATTGTAATGGTTAGTCATTAATATTTATTATTCTTTTAATTTGATATTTTAATATAATTATTATTTATTATATGATAAAATTATAACATTTTGAATACTTTGTATTGTCATTAATTTTATATTTGTATGAAGATTAAATAATCCTTTTTTATATTAATTGTGACTGTTATTTATATTTGAAATATGTGAAAAGTATTATTAATAAAACAAATAGATTGTTTTTATTTTAAAATTTTCTATTATCATAATTTTTGGAGATAAGGTTGTAGGAAAATAATATATTATACAGTTCAATATATTGAAGGACTATTTTGTAATTTAAAAAAATTCAAAGACTACTCTATAAATTTTAAAAAATATTCAAAACAGTATTAAGTATTAATTGGTACATGTACAATACCATACCATAATCAAATCCAATATCAATGTCGATACAGTATTAATAACATTGCTTAATACAAAACATGGGAGTTTAGAAAAATCAATTACAAAATTATTTTACATATCAATTTAAACTTTTATTTCATAATTTATAATGATAAATTAAAAAGGAAGATGTTTTAATTTTATAAAATTCAAAAATTATTTTATAATTTTAAAAAATTATCTAAAATGGGACCCAATATTTATTGGTATCGATACCGTACTATACAAAAACTAAATCTGTTATCAAATAAGGTATAATATTTGTAACAGTCCGTGTAAATTGAAAAACTTAATTGTAAAAATCTTAAATCAACAAACTTTTCAATTAATTTTCAGCTTTTCAGTTCAATTGACCTCTTAAAAAAGATCAATTTATTAATTAATCGGTTAATTTTTGTAAATAATTCTTATAAATCAAATAAATCAATTTACTTTTATTTAACAATCTTTTTACAATTAAACTTCAGACAATAACAATCTCTTTCAATCTTTTTCCAAATCAATTCTATCGACGATCTCAACTTTTTAAATCTTAAATCTTTTCTCTTTAATTTTTTATCTAGTTCTTTAAAACATTGCATATAACAGTACTACCTTCGTCTTTTTAAATGTAAAGTAAACGGAGATAATAAATTGAAAATAAAGATTTGGCATTGGCAGATCCACTCTCCAAACCAGCAAATTGTAAGAAAGGGAAAGAAGAAATTTATAATAATGGCTTACAAGAGAAGGCTCTGATCAATTTCAAAATGAACATAAAACAAAAGTAATAACCAGATTGATAAGCAATAATTCACTATTATTTTGTTGATAATATAAAGTGCTCATATGTGAACCAGGAACTTCTATCTGGGGAAGAGTAGTATAGATCAACATAGATTTCATCATAAGAGTAAGTTCAAAGGTATTCTATTATTCTCAACCGTTGTATCAACCCCAGCACAATCATGTTCATCAAACTGTCTAGACAAATGAACAAAATATCTGACGAGAACAACTAAGGGCATAACTCTGTATCCAACTGATTTTCTTGTATTTCAATTAAGTGCAAATATGTGAAAGTTGTTACCATCAGCAGAAAAGTTCCAGACCCGATACGATCCATGTTGCTAGTCATCCATCAAACTAAGCAATTTGACAGAAGAAAACCAACAAAAAGTGGGCATCGTGCAATCAAATGCACCTATTTGTTTCCATTTGCTTCCAACTCCATCTCACTAAGATTCAGAAGCAAGTCATTGGAGTGCAGAAAAACCTTGTTGGCTGAATTCGAGATAGTTTGTGAAATTTCTCTGGCAGCTTCAATTTTCCTTAAAGTGATGAATGCAGGATTCTTGGCAATTGCTTGACCAATCATCTCAGCACTCTTTGCCTCACCCTACAAGCCAATAAGTAGGAAATAATTAGAGGGATAAGAACACCGGGCAGTAATGAGAAAATTACTAGTTTTTTTGTGAAATAGTATCTAGTAGAAAGCAGTATATTTTGCTAGCAATTTATTGAATATTAAAAAAATCCTTGCTTATTCTCTACTACTTTTTCTCTATGAACGTTATCAACCAAAAATCCTAGCAGATGCCAAGAAAACCTTCTAGAAACAAATAAAGATTATGCATCTTAAATAGGATACACCGTGGCATCTACAATAAATAGTTTCTGTCTGACCTGTGCTCTGATAACAGTACTCCTTTTGTCTTGTTCAGCTTTCTCCACAAGAAATTTAGCTCTTTCTGCGTCCTGTGCAGCTACCTGTTTCGCTTCAATTGCAACAGTAAATTCTTTCCCAAAAGTCAGGCTGGTAATTGATACATCATCAAGTGAAATGTCAAATTTGGCAGCCCTTTCTGTCAAAATCTTTCTTATTTCTCTACTCACAGCCTGCAGGATACCCAAAGTTAATGCATAATGCTGTGACAACTATAGAAAAGAATAAAGAAGCAATGTCATTACCAAATAGTTCTTCAAATAAATGCTTCCCAGTACTCAAGGATGCTAACTAAATCACAAACATTTTTTTGCAGGAATAACCTAACGAATTCTTACTTCTCTCTGTGTAATCAGTTGGCTGGCATTGTACTGGGCAACCACCGCTTTTAATGTTTCATGAATGATAGAAGGCAAGACTCTTTCATTATAATTCTCTCCAAGATTGCGATATATTCTTGGTAATTGGTCTGTGACAGGACGAGTAAGAACCCGAAGCCCAATTTTTACCTACAAGAATGTGTATTAATACCTATAAACTCTAGATCTTAAGTATCAGAATGATGCAAACAGATAGATCAAGAGTTGTAAGTCTCACAAAAGTACATGCATCTAACAGAAGCCTGGACGAACAATCCATGAAGTAACTTACATGGTAATTGCAGCATACCCAACTATAAGCAACAAGAACTTAGTAAGATGCAAGAGAAAGAAAAATAAATACACAATATACATATATAAACTTGTATGCACCAACCAGGATTCCAAGTCCTTCATTCAGCTAACAAAATACCATCTATTCATGCATCATACATAAGGAGACAAATGAAAGTTCTAGCCAAGCCAAAGGCAGATATATATGCTAAAAGATCATTAATAGAATAATGATACAAAGCGGTTACAAATAAATGGATGTTCTAAGTAATTTCAAGAACAAATGGCACTAATAATCAATACAACATCTCATAGATGAAGCTTGTAGAACTGCTAATTCTTTTAACATTTTAAAGTGCATAATCAACCCTGCAAATCAGTTTTAGTAGCCGAGCAAAAAGTGTAGTAACAAAGCACAGAGTGCATTACTGTTTGGAGGTCATGGCTTCCTGAAGTACTTTCTACCAGATGAGGCCGTGCACGGACATCATAGATTACTGGTCGTTCAAACCATGGAATCATAAGATGAGTCCCTTCAGGATAAACCTGCAAAGCTAACAAGAACAGTTTACTTTAAATGAAATTGGAAAACCATCCAAAGGAGCATCACACTTTGTTATTATCGTTGAGATTACTGATAAAATAAACCACAAAGTAACATACTCAGAAAAGCTCAACAACAACAACTTTGCTGTGTAGCAGTAAGTTCAATGAAACAAAATCAAAGAATATCCAAAATATTATAATAGCAAGAAGCTTGAAGTATTTGAATAAATTCAGAGAACATATACATAGAAAATCAAGTATTCTTATGGCAGTGTTGCAGCTATAAGAACATAGCATTATGCAGAATTCATGCGAAAAACCTTGGTTGATAATCCCAATCTTCTATTTCCACAACTTCTACCACTACCATTTCATTAATTTAATGGACTGACAACTGAAAAGAAAGTGGAATCACACTGCCTATGTTCAAATAAACTAACAACGTACTAGTGCTTCATGGATTAGTACTCTCTTGATCCTATCAAAGCGCCAATTGAACAACTACCATACATTAAGACTGCTATGGAAGATATTCTGCAGGCTCAAGAACTTCAAACTCAGAAAACGGGTACAGGAATAGGATCTAAAACTGATCCTAAAGGCTGCACAAAGTAAAAATATCAGGAAATCTGCAAACTATAGGGCACAACAAATTTGGAATATGAAAGAGGTTCTTCATTTATGTCTACAAATCCATATATTGCAGGCAACTCAGATTTACTGTAGCCTCTGCATAGTGAAAAAAAAAAAGACAAAAAGGAAAAAACATCAAAAGAAAAAAAAAGTTTTTTCAAACCAGCTCATTGAAATGAAAAATAATAATAAAAAAAGTATCAACCTCATCATTCCCCAATAACCAACTCAATTACTATCACTTAATTTAGAAATTTTCTAGTTGGGAGAGCCTTGGGATGGTTGAGTGTATTGTGAAAGTGAGCATGGCATCATGAAACTGGGACGTATTATTAGCAACACAGAAGATGCACATATATATGAAACATGAAGACACACAATGATACAGTTAACTAATCCAAAGTAAACTTCAGGGAAAAGATTCTGGGCTTAAATTATATCATCCAAAGAAGAAAATAGCATACATAAAATTAAAATAAAACACAAACCTTGTCTTTGACACCAACGAGGCGGTTAAAAACTATGGCTCGATGCCCTCCCTCAACATTATAGAGACTAATTGAAGCTGCATACAAGCCAAGCGCACCAATAACCCCGGTCTTAATCAGAGCAGAAGCCGCACCACCACCAGGCATTTTAGGAACTTTGACATTTTTGAAATTCATCTTCGCAAAAATGTTGGCCTGCAACAGTTCAAGTCTAATGTTTAAAGAGTAAAAATAAAAATCACTACCCCGAAACAAGAGAGAAGAAGTTGTTGGCCGTGACGAACTGCCGTCTGACTTGAGAGACAAAGAGAACTACGCGAGAGAGAAAAAGAGAAGCTCCCCACCTGTCGGCACCAAACCCCCAATAAACCCCAAAAATGTTATTGCCAATTTTATCTGTTTTTTTTTTAATTTTTCACTTATGATGCATCGATTAAATTAAATTGAAGTTAATTATGCTTTCAGTGTATTAATATAATTCAATAACCAGGAGGCGAGGGTGAGTTGGTAAGGGACTTTTTGAGCTTAAGTAAAATTGTGGGTTCAAATCTTCCTCATGTATGCAGCTATTTAAAACTTGGAACTAGAGCTTTATCTCCCACAAGAGACCTACCCGACTCGAGTAGAGATTAATCTAGGTGTGGATGACTTAAAAGTATCTTTCCATAATTGGGAACCTCCTAAACCCCGAAAATGTTATTACCACTGTTATCTATTTTTTTTAATTTTTCACTTATGCTGCATCGATTAAATTAAATCGAAGTTAATTATGCTTTCAGTGAATTAATATAATTCAATAACTACAAGGCGGAAGTGAGTTTGTAAGGGACTTTTTTGGCTTAACTGAGGTTGTGTGTTCAAACTTCCCTCATGTATGCAGCTGTTTAAAATTTGGGGCTAGAGCTTTGCCTCTCACAAGGGACCTACCCGGTTCGAGCGGGGATTAATTTAGGTGTGGATAACTTAAAGGTGTCTTCTATAATTGGGACCCTTTTAAGACATCCCTGAGCAACCACACACACACACACACATATATATATATATATATATATGTATATATAAGTCAATCACTTTTAAAGAAAAATAAAGACGTAAAATGTGTAAAACTTTTTCTTGAAAGGATAATTTCTTTGATCCATATTATTGTAACATAAGTGATTGTGCGTCCTTTGCTAAGTTGGAGAAGATCTTGCAATTCATTTCCCTCTGGATAGAGTAAACTATGCAGCTTAAAGCAATACTAAAGATTCTTGCTTCCTCATTGGATCTATGTTTTATCATGCAAGCCTAATTTATAAGTCGTCTCCAAGAAACAACTTTGCGCTGTAGAGATTAGAGATTGAGAACTTTCTTCTAGGTATCCTTGGCAAAGTTACAACAGAAGAAGAGATGATCCAGGTTTTCTAGAAAGATGTTGTAAAGGGCCAAGGGGACACATTTGGCTACTGATAAAGGCAAAGAAATTTTCTCTAGTGCTAAGCTTATCCTTAATTGCTAACCAACGTACCAAGAAAGCTTTAGGAAGATTTATGGAAGACCAAACTAGGTATGACTATGGAACTTTAGATGTAGCTTCTTCAAAGATGCCAAAACATGATCTATTAGTAATGCAACCATAGTTGTACTCAACCAAGTGAAGTTATCCTCCTTTTTAGCATAAAAAAGATAGCTAGGGATTGCATTTGTAAGGAAGGAAGACATTCCTAACCGAGCTTATGGCCAAGACAAAGCATTATTGTTGACAGTCAATTTAACTTTGGAGGAAGTAGGGATGCTGAGTATGAGGTTAAAAGCATTTCAAAGTAAATGCAAAGGACCATTGGGATGCTAATAATTATACTAGAACCTATCACTTTCTCCATTCTCATCAATATGATTACTAACTTTGCCATTTGTCGATGTACCAACTATGCCAAATGTCACTAACTCATAGGCTTAGTCATTCCAATTCTCATGTACTAACTTATCTTACCACTTGACAATTTTCTTAGTCTAAATGTAAATTTTAATACCTTAATTATCTAATGGTATCAGTTAATTCCAAATCACTAAGTATGATCTATTAAACCAAAATTCAAGTCATATGCAATTCTCAATTATCTCACGATTTTTAACACCTATCATAAATGTACTTTCATGAACGTGTAACATTCCAACTAGGGTACAATTTGGGGTCTTACGATTCTCTCCCCTTAATAAAATTTCATCCTCGAAATTCATACCTGATAAAAACAGCTGAGAATACTGAGTCCTCATAGTTGATTTCGGTTGTACTTGAATTTCTTGCACAGGAATCTTATGTATATCATCAAACCGATATCTTCTCAATATAGAATCATGAAACACATCATGCAACTCAACCAATTCTTCAAGCAGAGCTAACTGATAAGTTATCATACTAATCTTATAACTATTGTAGACATCATCGAATCTGACTTATAACTCTTGAACATTTTGGCGTAGAATACCTTGTGGATCTAAGTCCTTCTAACAATAACAATATTGTCATCTCATATTCAAGAACCCAATAACATAGTTTGGATACTTTACAACAAACAAAGTACATGCACTCTCTATAGTATATTCAACTTCTTTTGCCTAAGTCTCATACTTATCCGACTCCAATATTCACATCTGATTCGTTCAATACTCATTCGTTCGTAGAAATGGAACATTTGATCTATATGATACAATTTAGTGAAAGTTTGGATACCTTACAACAAACAAAGTACATGCACTCTCTATAGTATATTCAACTTCTCGAGCCTAAGTCTCATACTTATCCGACTCTAATATTCACATCTGATTTGTTCAATACTCATTCGTTCCTAGAAACGGAACATTTGATCTATATGATACAATTTAGTGAAAGCTCTCATACAAGAGTTTTCTTTTCTCAATTATCTGTACTGTTCACGAAATCCTTATTAGTCAAATATGTTCGTCATTGCTCTTCAATTATTCATAATATTTCAACAAGATCATTTACTAACATATCTCACATAATCAGAATATTCTATATACTTAAGCTCGGTGAAGCGATAGGCATGCTTTTTTACTCTTATGTCGTGGTATATACCATCAACATCATTGCATATTATCTAGAGATTTATTTTCAAAAGGTCACCAATTAATATCTTAAGCTAACGATACCTTGACCTCAATTACTATCATATCTAAGCATATAATACATATGGACACCGTAACATCATTCACCAAAGCAACCACATTTTCAGATATACACTCACAATACCAAATCAACCACATTATCAGATGTATACTCACAATAACTGATTAACTTAATCTTGAAGACTTTCACATATATCACTATCATTCATTTCATCTTACTTAAGTATGTTCTCAAACAATTTAGAAATACAAGATACGTAACCAACATCAAATTCTAATATCAAACCAAATGTTATAACCTTATACTGAATCACAAACTTTCAGCATGATACCTAAATAACCATTCCAATTCCAAGTTTAACCTCTCAAGGTAATAGAAATTTTGGTTTTCTTTCAACTTTGCTTGTACACTTTAAATCCCATCACTTTTACTTACATCTCTATTCTTTTCTCTGTCCAATCCACGAAAATATTTTTACTTCCTCATCAATTTAAAGGTATACAACCACAACATAATACTAATCTCATCTTCTTTAATATAACCATGAATACAAATACACTGACTCTATATCCAACATATCGAACCATATAATATCTCCTATATTAGGATATAAACAAACTTTCATTTTCTCACACTCTGACAAATCATCATTCATTTTGATTTACCCAGATGGCCCAGATATAGACGAACAAGATTGTGCAGGATTATTACTCTTAACAACCTCATCAACAGCCTCATTAGATCTTTCCATGCTTAAATCTAAAATCGAAACGTGGGACAACCCGCATTAGGCCAAACGTAACTCTTATATCCAAGTACAAGTAATATTTAAGTGCTGGTTAAACCAGAATTACCTAAACTATGCTCTGATACCAAACAATGTAACACCCACACCCCCCCGGGAGGATATGCAGATGCTACACAAAACATAACCAAAATAATCAAAAACATATTAAACATTCATTATAAGCAATCCCAGAAACTCAAGCAAACATACATTACCTTTCATTAAAAGTTGTTTTTAAACAGAACATATTAAACATCATCTATAATGAACTTATCAAAATACATGCCTTAAACATAATCCATCCTGTGATAAGGTTATTACAAACCATTAAACAAAATACAAACTATCTCATAATGTCAGATATAACTCAAAAACTCAAATATACATCTTTTAAAACAAAACAAATTCCAAAATAGAACACATTCTTCATTGGCCACTGCGGTAGTCCTTATCCCAGTCTTTAACCTTTTTATCAGAACCTACACAGAGGCAAAACCAGTCTCTGAAACAAAATACGCATAAGTGTCTAAAATCAGAACACATAGAAGTGCTTGGCACAGAAGACACCTTAGTGTCTGGTTACAGAAGTCACCTTAGTTTCTGGTTACAGGAGTAGCTACAGACCCTTCTAGGCATGCCTATTTACCCACGACTAGGACTTGGCAGTTTTAAAATAAGCCATTTCAGATTTCATAATCTTATACAAAAGATGTTGTGCAATATATGTCTTCATTCCCTTTTTCCTCAAATTGAACATATATATGCACATCCAAACAAACTTAACATACCTGATGAGTATAAACATATGCAATAATGTACCATTAAATACCTTATGCATTTACACATTTTATATAATTACACAATTTCCAAATTCATAAACAATCATAATCAATTCACATCATATAACTCATTTGAAAGTGCATTTGTATTCATAAGGACTCATTCATTGTTGGACCCCATTTTCGGAGCTCAACATCCGGAGTCATAAACCGTGAGTGTATTACCCTGTAGGGTTATTTTAATGAACCCTCATTAGCCATCATCCCATAAGGGTGGTGTGCCCACATCAGTCAATCACCAAAATTACAATTTGACTTCTTCATAACAATTGTAGCTCTAAGTCTCTAGTTTATTTTGAAGCAAGAATAATCTCAATCGGAGCTCTATAGATCAAGATATGCTTAAAAAGCCAAAGTATGTTCATACCGCTGTCATGCTCTCCCAACCAACCCCTCACTTTCTTTCCATCAATCTTTTTCAAATAAACCCCAAAGGCTCCACTTTCTATTGAGAGATATTAAGATGTATTAGGGATGTATTGGTTTAAGAATCACTTCATTTGAAGGTTGGAAGATGAAGTTATGTCCAAAAGAATCAAACATGATTTTGTCCTGAATCATACTGAACCTGTTATGGGACAATTGACATAACTTTCACTAGAGATATCAGATTAAGGTAATTTATTAATAGTTTGAAAGAGGACTTCTAGATATACAACTTTTGGGAAGAACCCAAAGCGAGAATTTGCCATTTAGAGGGTCAAAAACACAAATTTCCAAAAGTGTACAGTGTATGTCGGTTAAACGGACATACATGTCCGCCTAACGGACATACAGGGGGCTGGGGGCCCTTCCAGACTTGAGAAGGTTCGTTTAATGGACTTAATGTCTGCTAAATGAACATGGGTGAGGCTAGGGGTCCTCATAGACCCAAGAAGATCCATTTAACATACCTAAAGTCCGTCTAATGGACATAGTTGATACAAAACTCCCTCCAAAGCCTCTCCAATGGTTCCTACATCCATTCTAACATCATGTTCACTCATAATCTTCCCAAATTCAACTCTTTTAGTGCAATATCACTTCATATCAATTCAACCATCAAATTAATCTCATAAAACTTTCAATTATCAACTCATTTGATTCATCATATTCAACTACATCCCATCATTTATTATATCTATCCTGATATACATCCCATGCAGCATTACCAACTTATAATGATCATATCTCTCAACTCCGATATCCAAAAATTACACACTTTATACCGTTGGAAAGCTAAGAGGATAACCTATAATTCTAAGAGAACAACTTTGTCTAATTTAGCCTAAATTATTCCATATTTTCCCTTAAAGTCAGTATATAAATTTTACCCCTATGAAAAACTGAAAAAATGCAATGTAAAGACTTGGAAAGTCATGAGCAAAACATAATGTATATATATTTCATTAACATCAAAAGATAAGAGTTTTACAACGCTTTAGTGGGCATTTCGAGCCACCTTACATCATAATCCAAAAATACAAGCTTTACAAGAACAATAATTGCTCAAAATGCGACTAAAGCCTTGTTTTACATAATCTAGCTTCAAAAACAAAATATGCAAATTGAAGTGATGCCTTGACTCTCGACTCAATCACTCGATATCTTGCTCATCGCCTAAAGATGGAAAGGAACGGGGGGTAAGCTTAAAGCTCATGGGTAACATTTTTATAATCGGTAACAAACAAAAACCATTTAAAGATTCATTTCCATTTTAAAACTCACATTGAATCATGAAACACATATTTCCCAATTCTTAATCAAATTCACAATAATGCAAATCATGTATACATCAATCTTCTCAACATATCATGAGCACATAAGCACATCAAAATGGTTTGGGTCGTCCATAAATTGAACGAACTAACACATTCCCATATAATGTTCTTGTGTAGTCGTGAATAGAACGAACTAACACAATCCCACTTAGTGGTTTCGTGTAGTTGTAAACATGAGGGAGTCCTTGAAGGAGTTCCATGCCACTAGCGGGCAGGTGGGAGAAGGCTTTAGTTGAAGTGCATTTGACATACAAAATGGACCAAACCAAACCCACATAACATGTATTTCATAACTTGCAAACTTGTTGCCCAAAATGACACATTTTTGAAACTTGCTTTCATAAACATAGTATCTTTTCAAGAATCATTTTCACATTCTTTTCATAAATCATCAACACAGTAATCACATATCAACCACATAACATCTTCTTAAAGCATTCAAAGAGAAATAATTGCACATTCATAAAATAGTTGAAATCATTAATTTCCCCTCATTTGAAAGAAGACATTAATGGCCTATTACTTAATTATAAAAATGTAACCGCACTTGAATTTCCTTGCTTATAACTTACCCAGTTGTGCTTCTCCTCTTGCTTCTCTTGCCTTACTTGATTTCCTTAAACAATAACCAAAATTTCATTCAATTTGGTTCAGTAATAAGAAAGTTATACCTTAACAATTTCAGACTGCTCTTATACTGAAACAAAAATTATGTGCTCAACTTCCATCCAGAATTTGAAATTCTTAAAGACTAAATTTAGACTCGATTCCTTCATACAATTTGTAGTACTATGTCTCTATTGTACTCCAAATAAAAAATCATTCCATTTGAATAACTACAGAAAAAGTTATCGTCAAAATACCAAAGTATGTTTGTGTAGGAAAGTTGACTTCGTCGTGGCAAACTTTCATAGAAACGTGCACCGAGAACATGTTTTGCCACTTTTTCCTACTTTTTACTTCCCCCATTTCACATATAACCCATCTTAAACCTAAACCATCTCTTCTAATTCGTTTTCAACTTCATTTCAACCCAAAATCATTCACAAACCAATTCATACTCTATATTTGATCATTAACCAAACAATAAAACATTTACATATACCATTCATCAACAACTTCCTACACTTATTTAGCTTCATTTTCACTTCTAACTATCACTAATTATAGTTCATCCAACAAAACAAGAAGGGTTAATGCTTATACTTACTTGATTTAGCTTCAAAATTTTCAATCTCTTCAAGATCTCCAAAAACCCTAATTTTCTTCCCTCTTTTCTCTCCTTCTCTTCTTCTCTTTGTTGTTTTCTCTCTTCTTTTCTCCCATTCACGTGTTTGCTTCTTCAAATGCAAGACTACAATTTTCCTTTTTTCCCATTCTACCTTTCCTTTAATGCCTTATAACTTTTAGACTTAAGTGAT
This sequence comes from Erythroxylum squamatum, assembly GCA_025629845.1. Lineage (NCBI taxonomy): Eukaryota > Viridiplantae > Streptophyta > Magnoliopsida > Malpighiales > Erythroxylaceae > Erythroxylum > Erythroxylum squamatum. Next base: position 3,217,678 of record JAOTBA010000009.1, on the reverse strand, counting down.
CTTCCAAGAATGCCCCTTATTCATTCTTACTTCTTTAATTTATCTTGCACCATACTATACTCTTAACTAAATTTTAATTTCTCCATTTAATACTTCTAATTTCTCCTTATACTGGAAAGATCGTGGACTCCATTATAAGAAAATAAAATAAAGAAAAATAAATAAACAAATAAATAAAGAAAAATTTTGGGGTCCAACATTTCTCCCCTTAAAGAATTTCGTCCTTGAAATTCTTACCTAAGTTATTGAAAAGATGCGGATACTTCTCCCTCATAGTTTTCAAAGGCTCCCACGTGGCTTCTTCTACAGAATGGTTTCTTCACAGGACTTTGACTAGCTGAACTGTCTTATTCCTGAGGACATTTTCCTTGGTGTACAAAATATCCACTAGAGTCTCCTCGTAACTCAGATCATCTCTCAACTGAACCTCAATGGTCTGAATAATGTGAGATGGATCCGATCTATATCTCTTCAACATGGAAACATGAAAGACATCATGTATCTGAGACAATTCCGGTGGCAATGCCAATCTATAAGCTAGTGATCCAATCCTTTTAAGAATTTCATAGGGACCCACATATCTCGGGCTTAACTTGCCTTTCTTGCCAAACTTCATTACTCCTTTCCAAGGAGATGTCTTAAGGAAAACTTTCTCACCCACTTCGTACTCCATCTCCTTTCAGTGTGCATCAGTATAGCTCTTCATTCTATCCTGAGATGCCTTAAGTCATTGCTTAACTAAATTGACCTTGTCCACTATCATTTGAAGTAACTCTGGCCCTATCAGTTTCCTTTCTCCTTCTTCATCCCAACATATCGGAGTTCTACATCTCCTTCCATACAGTGCTTCATA
>JAOTBA010000009.1:3145868-3159631 GCA_025629845.1 Erythroxylum squamatum | reverse complement strand
AATGTTCTCTTGCCATGTTTGTTTTGCCCTGCTGAGGAAACTGTGGACCATGTTTTTGTTACGTGTTGTGTTGCCCACGATGTTTGGAGGCTAGCCGGCTTTCCTTCCACTAATGTGAATTTGTCTTTTCAGGATCTATTCTTGCACATCTTCTCTTCCTTCGGAAAGCGGAGGGCCGAATTGGGTGCTATGGTGGCATGGCAACTTTGGGCAGCCCGCAATGCTCTCCTATGGTCCAATACCAGGCCACATCCGTTACATATTACCCAGTCCGCCCGGCTTATGCTGGAGGAGTTCCAACATGCTTCCTCCACACTGCAGGCAGCAGCGGCACGAGTCCAGGCTGGTGTGACTCCCATTCGCTTGGCCCAAGTACACCACCACGCTTCTTGGCTTGCATATGTTGATGGTGCTATCTTCGAAGCTTTGGATTTGGTGGGTTTTGGTTTGGCTATAGAAGATGCAGAAGGAAACTTTTCTTTAGCCATTTCTGGCTATGAGGAAGGTGGTAATCAAGCGGCAGTGGTGGAGGCCCTTGCTTTGCGGCAGTGTTTACTTTACGCTTCCGATTCTTTAGTTGATCCTGGTTGTGTCTTTACCGATTGTCAGTCCTTATATTTCGCTATTAATTCCTCGTGTGAGGATAATTCTGCTTTTGATTTGCTAGTGTCCGATTGTAAGGCCATTCTTGTTTCTAGGCCGGATATTCAGGTTTTTTGGATTAGGCGTCAAGCGAATCGGTGTGCCCACCTGCTCGCGCGTAACTCTATTCGCCATGGCAGGTTTCGTCTATGGGTTGATATGCCTGATGTATTGTTTGAGATTTATTCTCGTCGTCTTTAATCTTATTACCTTTATTTTTCAAAAAAAAATTCTTTAAATTCTAATGTATTTTTCCCCTTTCAAAAGAAAAGGGTCTCCAAAGCTTGCGATTTTACTTTTTATAAAAATTATTCCTATATTAAAAGAAAAAGAATTTAGTCTACTATCATATGGAAGACTTTTAAATTATGAAACGTAAATTATATTCCAATTGCAAATAATAGTTATTATTATTATGAACAATACAATTATAATTATGATTATATTTACAATAAAGAAACCACATTCACAATATAATACAACTTAAACCCAAACATGATATGATGAATTTAAAATCATGCTTAATTGAAAGATGATCAGGGTTTGACTTGATATCCAATTTTGATATAATCAAAAATTTGAATTGAATCAATATATTATTTTAATTATTTGTTTTTATGTATGATGAGATAAATTCAGTAAGTGAAAATGAGGAAGGCGAATATGACAATGATTGAGCATTGGCAAGAACTTTGCTTTTAAATTTTGAATAGGCTAAAAGTTTTGCTTAATATTTTGGAACAAGATTTTCATTATATTTAAACTTTTTTTTATTTTTATTTTTAATTTGATGAAATTTCAAAGTAATGTTTAGCAAATATCTATTTACATATAAAATATTACTTTTGGATTATCAATATATGTAGTTTGAATATTTAATAAGAAAATATTTCAATTGTTTGCAAATAATAAGAAAAAAACTATGACAAGTAGCTTCTAGTCCGTAAATTTGTACAATAGTGATAAAATTAATAGTTGGAGGGGTTAATTTTATATGTTATTATAACAAGAAATAGTTATCATTAATTTGTTTATGTTTATATTGACAATAACCTTGGTAACAAAAAGTTGATGATCAAGTAACAATAAAATCTCTTGTCACAAAAATTACGAATAGTAGTGACCATAGTAATAGTTCCGTTTTTGTGATAATATTAAGTAGACATTAACTAATTGAATTTTCATTAACAAAAATTTTTGTCACTAAAAGTAAAATATCGTATGACCGTAAATTGTTTCGTCACACGAAGATAAAAATAGTAGTGATCAAAATATTATTTTCACAACAAATAGAAAATATTAGTAACCAACATATGTTTTGTCACAATTACAATTCATTTCTGTCAAAATTACTTTGGTGCCAAATTACATACGCTTTTAGTGACAAAACTTAGTGATAAAAGAAATTTTGACACTATTAATATATTAATAGTGACAATTTAATTGCAAAAAGATACTAAATTATCACAATTACCATTATATTAGTGACAAAAAAATAAATCATCACAATGAATCCAAACAATAATTCCAATCAATTGTTTTGTCACAAAAAAATATCATATTTGTGACGAAATGATAGTTGGTCACAAAAAGGTTGTCACTAAATTATAAATAGTACTGACCATAGTGATAGATTAGTTTTTGTGACAATATTAAGTAGACACTAACTAATTGAATTTTTATTGAAAAAAGTATTCATCACAAAAAAGTAAAATGTTGTGTAATGGTAAATTGTTTCGTTATAACAAGAGAAAAATATTAGTGACTAAATTATGTTTTGTCATAACAAATAGAAAATATTAATGATCAACATATGTTTTGTCACAATTACAATTCATTCTTGTCAAAATTACTTTGGCATCAAATTGCATATGCTTTTAGTGACAGAACTTAGTGATAAAAGAAAAATTGACACTATTAATATATTATTAGTTACAATTTAATTGTAAAAGATACTAAATTATCACAGTTACCATTGTACTAGTGAAAAAAAAATTCATCACAGTTAATCCAAACAATATTGCCAATCAATTGTTTTGTCACAAAAAATCTCATATCTGTGACGAAATGATAGTTAGTCACTTTGTCAATAAATGTCTTAAATATTGTAATGTATTTAAAGACATTCTTTATCTTGTACATGTTTAAATATATATGATAAAGTCTATGTGATAATTATACATTGCAAATAAAATTATAATGAGATTATAATTATGAAATTCATATTGCAGTTATGTATTATTTCTAAAGTGTTCCTAGTTATTGTTCTATTAAAACTTGACATTAATAGAACGTAAAAATTCTATCACACTTTATTTTTTTCCTTATAAAGGAAGGGGTCGATCTTATAAACTAAAATATGGAGATACTTAAACAAATGTGTGAGCGCTTGTTAGATAGCAAGTTCACTGAACAAACCCGATATGAGAAATTCATTTAGAATATTACTTGTATGTCTATAGAAATTCTCATTGTGATGATCGTATAAGTGATCCTTTGACTTAAGGTCACCAAAGTTATTTTGTATAGGGATTGCTATATTTTGATACTACTTATGACCTATTCTAATCATAAGTTGTTCAGTCAGTGGTTATTAGATATAGCATGAACTATATTAAGGGAGATCAAGATAGGATTTATCACCCTAAAGTAATTAAGGAGAATGTTATGTTGTTTTCGATTAGTATTGATTCGAGAAATCTTTGGCCAAGGTAGTATGACGTTTTGTAAATAGTTTAGAAATGTCATTAATTAAATCAATAGCTAATAGCAGAGAACTAATATGATTGGATTCAAAATAGAGTAGACATTAATTTCATGCTTTATATCTAATCAGAACATGGTAGGATGAAAAAATTAAATTATATAGAAAAATCATGCACGGAAACATTAGTCTAAACCACTTTGATATTCCTAAATATATGGATGGTCATGATGTGTTGCTAGACGCCAATCTTAATCTATGATTATAAATTATTTAATTGAAAAATTAAAGATAAATTAAAAGAAGTTTTAGTTTATCTAATTCTAATTATGAATTCTAATTAGAATTAGAATTAGATAAATTAAGGTCTCACATAAAAATAGGTTAAAGAGAACAAAAATATTTTAATTAAGTTGGACTTGATTGTAAAGTTTGAGAAGTTTTATGGTTAGATATGAGATATTTCATAAATAAGGATCAAAATTAGATATTAGATCTTATTTGAACATAATTGGTATTTAATTAGAGTTATTTGTAATTCTAATTAAAGTTTAATTGAAATTAAAATTTAATTTCAATTAAATAACTAAAATGTCCTAAGCTTAATATAAATAGGCTTACGCTCTATGTAGCTAGCACTTCATACTTAACCCTCTCTGTAAAAGTTACAGAGTTCTCTCAACCTACTCTGTGGATATCGTTAGAGGTCGGACACTTGTGCGGCTACGGTGGTTAAGGCGAATCGGTTTCAGAAACGGTTCGAGGGGTACGACAAGACAAAGATCAAACTTCGAAATAAGGTACGAATTAAATTTTTTCTTTATTTTAATTCGTGTTAATTATTTTATACAATTAAATAGATATTGGTTTTCGGGAAATAAAAAATTACGGAAAAGTTTCGTGATTATTCCGCTGCGGTCGGATCAGATCCGGACTCAGTTTTCCAACAGTTTGTTTGACTTTATTTTGTGAGTGCCAATATTCTTATACTACAATTGAATAGTGTAGTTGTAGCTAATACTGGCAAGTGTGGGTCAATCCCATGAGGACAACGAGTGCTAGTGGTTGCCGTTGTTCTATTATCTAGCCTACGAATTGATTGTGATTTTTAATAAAAGAAACTAAATTCAATCAAATAACAGAAATGAATAGAACAATTAAGTAGAGAATTATGAAACATTATGTTGATTACTGATATTAAGTGATTAGTATTTAGGTTCAAATCTCCCTAAACCTTAATAGATTGATCTTTTGTTATACAATTGATTTGATGATTTATTAGATCGTGGAGACTCCTATGGTATTCCAGTAGTTGACCTTGAGTCTACTAACAACTAATCCTAAAGTTTCTAACCGAATTACTTAAGTTAAATTTTATAGGATTGTGTTACCATTTTATGAACCCCCTATTAGATGTAACCCTAATCTGGAAGATTTATGTCATCAAATCTCTAGGGTTGCAATAAACTCTTTCCAATTACCATGGATCTATCCAAACCTTGGATTTCTTAATCGCTACATTTGAAATCTAATTATGATATAATATTCTGGATTATTAAAACATAAATAAAACAAGTACTTGGATCTCAATAAATCAAACAATCAATTACATTCATAAAATAATCAACACATGTTTAGGTATCAAATATGGTTCATCTAGCCAAAAAACTAATGGAAAATTTAATTATACATCGACGAACACAAAATCAGATATACTTAAACAGAAACTGAATCGAAAATAATGAAATCATAATCCTAAATCTCCCTGATTGTCTTCTGTCAAGTATTCTAACGATGTAAGGGTCTGATCTTGTATTATGATGGAATCATTGATAAAATCTTCCTATTTCCTGCTCTCTTGGCTCATAATTGCACCTAGAATTATCTTTGGAACTTTCAAAATGCTTCCTGCTATCTCCTTCTACTAATTGCGTCTAAAATTCATCTTTTATATGGAATTTTATAGTTTTGGACGATATGCGATCTCTTACCAAAAATCTCTAAATATTGCGAAAGGGCATGGCCTCGGGAAAGTGCATGGGCAAATAGACGGCTGTACATCCTTTCTGTGCATCAAATCTTTGTTTTACGTCATGGTTTTGTTTGAATTCTTCTCTTGTAAGTCCATGAAGGCAATTACAGTATGTATACACACTTAAAATGAATTAAGTACCAAATATATACCAAAAGTAATAAATATCAAGAAAAAACACATTAAATATGGGGTAAGAATATTTTCAATTATCCATCTATCAAATATCCCTACACTAAAGCTTTTGCTTGTCCTCAAGCAAACTATAATCAAAATTATAAATTTCATAATATCAATTCTTCACCAATCTCAATCTATCCTTTCATCATATACGTCATTATATCCTATTGAATCAAAGTAACATATAATTAGAGTTACGTTGTCCTAAAATTAACTCCCTAAGTAATATTAATAGTAATCACTTCAATAATCGCATTGAAATCAAAGGCATATCTCTTTACACCCTCACTAAGATTTCACTCAATGCACTCAAGTGTTTAGGATGAAAAGCATCAAAACTCTCAATCAATGCATAGTAGAACTCTTACCATATGCTTGCAGTAAAATCACATCTCCACCTTTTGTGTGCAAACTAGAAATAAAAATCAAAAGGTCTTTGTATAGATTGTAATGGGGTTTAGGTATGGTATGATTGGGATAGTGAAAGGGGTTAAGTGAAGGAAATTTACTCAAGGAAATAAGACTTGTTTACAAAACACATAGGTCCTTTCATCACAAAAGTAATGATAATATATACTCATTGTTATTATTATTTCTTCTTCTTTTTTCTTTTTTCTCTTTTTAGGTAATTTTTTTCAATATTCTAATCATTACCGCAATTCAACAAATATTAGACCTTTCACAAATTTCAAGTCTCAATAAATAAATAATGTAAATTACCTTCAAGGTTTAAAATAGTAAATAGGTCTTCAAAGAAAAAATAGGATAAAGGTTTATAATTTGGGGTTGATTAATGAAAAAGGCTAAGGCTCAATTTAATTATTCCTAAAGGTAAATTTTAGGGTATAGTGATTTTCAAAGAAATAAACTGAGCAAGTTGGTAAATTTAAGTGCCTTCATCATATCAATGTTTCTAATTTAACAAATATGGTCTCAATATGCATAATAAAAGCAAGTTCTAGAATTATCCTACTAAATATGATAACACACACATGAAAGAATAGCAAGAGCTTTAAAAGTTTTGAAAATTTGCTCTTAGGCTCAAAAGCTCACAAAAAAGATTGGGTATATATGCGTGGAAATAATATACAATTTCGTTCAACTTGAAAATTTCAATGATTATGAAAAATATGACTTAGAAAACTAATTTTATTCTAACCACCATCCTTTTGCACACCGATTCAAATCAATATTCAACAAGGACATATAGTATTCATGGACAAATTCGGCCAATTCAAGATATCAGTTAATAAAATTTATAATTAGGATTATAACAAAATTGAAGAAATCAATTTACGATTCATTAAACCCATCCCCATACTTAGAAATGTACATTGTCCTCATTGTACAGAATACAAGTATATATGAAAGTCATAGGGTTGTTTGGTACTTTCCTGATTGTGATGATTTCCTGATGTTAGATCCATCCAATGTTAATGATATCCTTACAAAATATAAGAAAAATAAAAGATAAAAAGAGATAAAAGAAATAAAAATAAAATTATAGAAAATAACAATAAAAGCATCATTAATTGCAATGTTAGATAGGACAAAATAATTAATGAAAAGAAAACTAAAAACATACATAAAAGATAAAACCATAATTGAAAACAATCAAACAATAAAAGCCAAATAAAAATAGGAAAGTAATATAATAAAAGAAAATATTCAATCTTGGGCTGCCTCCCAAAGAGCGCTTAGTCAACGTCTTTAGCTGGACATGTCTTTTATACTAAAGGTGGCTTAGTTAAATTGATGTTTTCATTATTAAAATCAAACTCACCCCAAGATATAACTTTACTTGATGGCCATTAATCTTAAAGACACCCTTGTGTAGATGAGTCGCCTCAATTATGCCGTACGGGAATATGTTCTCTATAATAAATGGTCTCGACCTTCTTGATTTAAGCCTACCCAGGAAAAATTGTGTCCGAGAGTTGTAAAAGAGAACTTGATCTCCCTTCTTGAATTCTTAGGATTGCTAACTTTTGGCTCTTTCCTTATAGATCTTAGAATTCTCATAAGCCATGAGCCTCCATTCGTACAATTCATTAATTTAAAAGTTCCTCTTTTCATCTACACTTTAAAGATAAAGTTCATAAGTTTAATAGCCCAATATGACTCTTTTTCTAACTCAACTGGAGGATTACGTGCTTTTCCATAGACCAATTTATAGTGTATAGTGCTAGTAGGTGTCTTATATGCCATCTTACAAGCCCATAGAGCATCGTCTAATTTAATTGACCAGTCCTTCCTCTGTTGCTCTACAATCTTCTCCAAAATTTGTTATAAATCCTTATTGGATACCTCAACTTGGTCACTAGCTTGAGGGTGATATGCAGTGGCAATTTTATGATTAATTACATACCTTTTAAGCACTTTTTCAAACTACGCATTACAAAAATGTGTACCCCTATCACTGATAATCACCTTAGGTGTGCCAAAACGGGAAAATAAATCTTTGAGGAATTTCACGACAACCCTAATATCATTCGTTGGTAGAGTTTATGCTTACACCCATTTAGAGACATAATCAACTACTACTAGGATATATTTATTACCAAACAAATTTGGGAATGAACTGTAAGGCCCCAAATTGTACCCTAGTTAGAATGTTACATTTTCATGAAAGTACATATATGATAGGTGTTAAAAATTGTGAGATGATCAAGAATTGCATATGATTTAAATTTTGGTTTGATGGACATACTTAATAATTTGGAATTAATTGATATCATTAGAGAATTGAGGTATTAAAATGTACATTTGGACTAGGAAAATTGTCAAGTGACAAGATAGGTTTGTACATGAAAATTGAAATGACTAAGCCTATAAGTTAGTGACATTTGGCATAGTTGATGCATTAGCATTTGGCAACATTGGTTGAGTGACAAGTGGCCTAATTAAATTGTGACATTTGGCAGCCTCATAGAAGAATATGTGTGCTAGCTAGGTAGAGGACATGTGGCCTGTGTCCTTATGTAACAAGTGTCCTTAGAGTAAGATGAGTCATCTTACACATAGCATGACTTTATGCATTAGCTAATTTCTGCTGTAACTCTTCCTTCTCCATGCGCATTCACTACCGAAACTTTTACTCCCTCTCAAATTCTGGAATTTTGCTTGATTTTGGATCATCTTCATTTGGAATCTTTGTAAGTTACTGCATTAAGAAAGTTACTTTATACTACCTTCTATGTTGATATCATGTTAGTGTTAAGATCATCTTACATCTACCTTGATTTTGGAAGTGTGTTGGTTGCATGAAGGGCTGGATTACTTGGTTCTTTGAAGAAGTAACTTGAAGTTAATCATGTAAGAGAATTCTAAATTTCATAACGTGTTGTGTTATGAATTATATGATGTTTGAAATGGATAGAATATGTATTGAATTGATGAAGAATTGATGTGTGGAACATAATACTTGTTTGATAGCTTTTGCTTTGGAGATGATACATGAAAGATCACGGATTGTGAGCTGCTTTATGAATGATTTTTGAATTCATTTGGACATGAATTTGATGAGGTATTGAAGCATGAATAAGGTAGAATTGAAGTGAAATTGATGGAATTTGGTGAAGATGTGTCGAATGGAAGTGAAGAAGTCAAGTTTTGGAAACAAATTGGAGATTGTGATGAGTGAACTCAAAAATCGCTTGGACATGAATTTGATGAGGTATTGAAGCATGAATAAGGTAGAATTGAAGTGAAATTAATGGTGAAGGTGTGTCGAATGGAAGTGAAGAAGTCAAGTCTTGGAAACAAATTGGAGATTGTGGTGAGTGAACTGAAGTCGTGGGAAGTACTTAGGAAGGAGAAAAGATTGGTTTTGGGCAATTGTTAGACCATATAAGGTTAAGGTACTTTATAATGGTTTAATTGGACTTAGTTAAGGTGTAAAATGAACCTAGTTTGATGTGGAATAAGTTCATTAAAGGTTGAATAATATTTGAATTTTTAATTGAAGTAATAACTTAAAGAAGGTGTTATTAGATAACAAAGTATCTAATTTTGGAACTTATAAGTTATTAAAGGAATGAAGTATACTTATGAACACAAATGTGTTTTAAATGATAGAAGTGATGTGTTACTTATGAATGTTTGAGAATTGGGAACTTAAGAGAGTACATGTAAAGTGTAATTACTTAATGTATTCATTGGTGCATTATTATAAATGCTTATGTTTTTAAGGCATGATAAGTTTGAGTGAGAATGAATGGGTTCAATTTGAGCATAAGGAAATGAATTCATACTTATGCATTATTTCACTGTTATGTGATTTTGATATTGTGATAATTCCAGGTCATCAATTGTACGAGGAGTTTGATAATTGGGATTGGATTAGAAGTGCTTTCTAATTTTGTGAATATACATAATGTGTGATGACTCAATACATTTATTGATGCTTTAATGCATATGTTTATATTTATAAGGCATGTTAAGTTTGATTAAATGAATAAGGTCATATGTTATGCACTACATCATTTACATTAAATTCTGAAATCTGAAATGGTTGGTTTTAAAATTGTTAAGTCTTATTCGTGAGTAAATAGGCATGCCTAGAAGGGTCTACAGCTGCTCCTGTGACACTAAGGTGTCACTTGATATTGAAACTTCGGTGTCTCCTGATATTGACACTTTGGTGTCTCTTAATATTTGCACAATAGTGTCTTATAATATGGAGACATAAGTCTCTTATGTTCTGAGATACCAATCATGATATCTTCTGTTTTGGTCCCATTACCCACTTCTGTAAAAAGGATTAGCAGTCTAACTTATTTTGTATTTTGATGCATGTTCAGTTTTGATTAAAACAAGTTCTGTTTTGATAAGAGATAAGCTCTGATTTGATACAAAACAACTTATGTTATGATATAAGTCATATTTTGATCTGAAAGGATTATATCCTATTTTGATATTAAATTTTGATACTTGTAAATTCTGTTATGATATTTATATGTTTTGTTCTGATGCAATAATGTTCTAGATTGATTAAAGAATCATATTCTGTTTTGAGACATAATGTTTGTATTACTCTGTATTATGACCAATTAAAGATTGTTGTGATATAATTTGAATATGTATATATGAATGTTAGATGACTATTAGAAACAGTCATCATTATGCATTATGTTTAGTTTTTCCCCACTAAGTTATATGCTTAGCATGGTGGTTTTGCGTCCGTGTAGGTTTTGATAATAAGGTTTAAAGACTGGGACAAAGACAACTGCAGAGGCTAAGAAAATTGTGTTCTATTTTGGAAGTTGTTTTATTTTGAAAGATGTATATTTGAGTGTATTTTTGAGTTGTATTTAATGTAATGAGACATTTTGTATATTTGTGGATAAGGTTTGTAATATCCTATAAATCATTTGTAATAACCTTACTACAGGATGGATTTAATATATATGGCATATATTTTGATAAGTTCATTATATATGAAACATATTATGTTTTGTTTATAAAATAACTCCTAGTGGATTGTAATGTTTGTTTGCTTGAATTTCTGGAAATGCATGTAAGGAATGTTTAGTATTTTTTAGATTATTTTGGTTTTGTTTTGTATGGAACTTGCATATCTTCCCACGGGGTATGTGAGTGTTACATAGACTCACGAAATCATTATCCCAAGTGTCAAATATTTCACAAACAGGAATGAAATTTTGGGGTAATTCAACCCGGTGAGACATATTACTCGATCTCTAGCATCTATCACATGAAGCCGCATATCTCACGGCATCCTTGAAATTGACGTCCAATAAAAACCTGACTCTAATATCTTTTAGGCCGTCCTATTTGCACTACGGTGACCTCCCGTAGATCTTATGTGACAATGGTGTAAAATCTTCCACCTCTCCAAGTAAGGTACACATCTCCTCACTATTTGGTATGCACAAATGTGGAACAGATATGGGTCTTCCTAGAAATAATCCCACAAATCAGTAAAGAATTTCTTTTTTGCTAATAAGACAGACCTTTCGGTAGGATCCGAACTATAAAATAATTTCCAGTGTCTACAAACTAAGGGGTCTCAGTTTCCCTTACTTCCTCCATATTATAGAGACGTTTTTATGGGAAGGTATCTTCAATGCATTCTTCATTAAGTTCTTCCAAATTTAGATTTTTTAACCGTGATAAATGATCTACTGCCAGGTTTTTTCGCCCTTTCTTATCCTTAATCTCTAAATCAAATTCCTAAAACAGTAATATCAATCTAATCAACTGAGGTTTAGCAACCAGTTTATTCAACAAGTAGTTCAGTGCCTAGTGGTTAGTATACACAACAACTTTTGACAATACTAAATAAGATAAAAATTTATCAAACTTAAAAACCATGACTAGTAACTCCTTTTTTGTCATTATGCAATTTTCTTGTGCATCAGTCAAAGTATTACTCATGTAGTAGATTAGTTAGAAATGTTTGTCCTTTCGCTGTCTAAGTACTGGTCCCACTACAAAGTCACTTACATTACACATTAGCTTAAAGGGTTGATTCCAATTTGGTGCAACCATAATTGGGGCCTTGATAAACTTTTCTTTTGGAATGATAAAAGCATCTAAACATTCTTTAATCAATTTGAAAGGTATGTATTTTTCTAATAACTTGGTTAAGGGCCTAGCAATTTTCGAGAAGTCTTTAATAAACCTTCTATAAATGCCCACATGACCTAAGAAACTGCTTATTGCCTTAACCGAAGAAGAAGGTGGTAGCTTTTCTATAACTGCAATTTTGGCCTTATCCACTTCAATTGCCTAGTGAGAAATTTTATGGCCTAGGACTATACCTTCTTGCACCATAAAGTGACATTTTTCCCAATTTAACACCAAATTTGTCTTCTCGCATCTTTTCAGTACTTTTTTAGATTATAAAGGCATAGATCAAATGTGTTGGACCCCGTTTCCGGAGCCCAACGTCCTGAGACATAAGCCTTGTACTGAAAACCCTGAAGGGTTACTTGCTGTCATTCCACAATGGTGGTGAGCGCACACCAATCAAACCTCAAAATCATAAGTTGACTTCTTCATAGAAATTGTAACCTTAAGTCTCTAATTCATTTTGAAGCAAGAATCGCTTCAATCGGAGTTCTACAACTCAAGATATGCTTAAAACGTCTAAGTGTGCTCATTCCCTAAACTTGTTCTCTTAACCGACCTCTTACTTACTTTAGTGCAAACTTCCACAATTCAACTTCAAATGTTACCAAATTTTAAGGGGAAGAAGATATATGTCTTAGGAAACTATTAGTCCAAGAATCGCTCTAATTGGAGGTCGGATGAGGGAGTTATGCCCAAAATAGTGGACCATGTTCATACCCAAAATCAATTTTAACCTCTCTTGGCGCGAATGCCATAACTTTTAACCTAGATGTCGGATTGAGTTCGTTTTTGTACCATTGGAAAGAAGACATCTAGACCTACAACTTTCATGAAGACCAAAAATCCTGATTCGGCCTCTAACTATGTCAAAAACCATCATCTTTCTCGAGCATGTCCGTTTAACGGACATGAGTCGACCTTTTGGGACCAAATGACCCGAGAGTGTCTGTTAAACGAACATGCATGTCCGTTTAACGGACACACACTAGACAAATGGTCCAATTCACCCGAGACTGTCCGTTAAACGGACAGTCATGTCCGTTTAACGGACATGAGGCAGCCAAAGGGTGTTTTTCCACCCGAGGCTGTCCGTTAAACGGACAGTCATGTCCGTTTAACGGACATGAGGATTTCCAAAACCCCCATGCCAATCCAAAGTTTGTCCAAAGCCTATTCAAACCTCATGAACACTTCTAATCTTCCAAAATTCACCTATTCCAATACTATAACACTTCATACTCAAATCAAACACCAAGTTCAACTTATCAAGATTCAAACCCCAACTCCAATCATCCATCAAACCTACACATTCAAAACATTTATGCAAGTCATCACCATCACAATCCGAACGCAACATCCTCACTTATAACATGCATGACTTTCTAATTCTCCATCCAACAACCACAACTTCATATCATCCACTCTATTCCTAACATGCTAGGATTCCACCTACATTCATAACACATTCCTACCCACATGAAATTTCAAAACATAACAATGTAAACTTTGAAAAGCCATAATTGAACATAATAATGCATGGTTTTGGAATACCATAATAAACCATAATTCAAGTGCATTTCATTTACATCAAAATCAAGTATCTTACAA
>JAOTBA010000009.1:3121078-3145768 GCA_025629845.1 Erythroxylum squamatum | reverse complement strand
CCCAAATTCACCTCTTCTTAAGCAATTATCACTCCAAAACCATTTAAACACAAATTATAATGCATTCACTACCAAATTCCAACTCATTTACCATCATCTCTATGGATAACTCCTTCAAATATACCCAATTTCAACTCAACATCCTCCATGCACATCTCATATTCCTCACTTGATCATAAACACCCAAATATAATGCATTCCTACATACCCAAAACATAACACAACATAACCATTTATCCACAACTTTTGCTGCACTCAATTTCCTAACTTCATGTTAAGATTTGGGACTCTTAAAGACAAAATTAAAAGTCAATTACTTCACAAGAAATGTAGCCAAACACCTCTAGTTTAATCTAAACCAAAAATCATCTCAATTGCACAACTATAGAAAGGGTTATGGCTAATACGTTGAAGCATACTCAAAGAAAATTTCCAGATTTTTCCAACTTTCAATCTTTTACATCAAACTCTTCTTCTACCTATTTTATCTCTTCCATTACATTTACTCATCATTAACTACCCAAGTCACTCAATATATCAATCACAAATAATTAAAGACCTATACTTGAGCATTACCCCAAAACATAGCGTCAAACATGCACTCACACACATACACACAAAATCAAGTTATCAATCCTACATTTCTCATCCTTCTAGTTTCATTTCACCAATACCCATAACATTAAAAGCATACTTACTTGGTTTCACTTCAAATTCTTCAAAAACAACACTAGCCCTAGCTCCCAAGCATCACTTGTTCATCATCTTCTAGATTTTCCTTGTGGAAAATTGAAGAAATAACAAGATGGAAGTGGCAATTGATAGATGGGAACAAGGTGAAATGTTGGTGTGGTTGGAAGAGAATGAAGAAAACTGAAAATGGATGAGAGGGAGGGAGCAAGTCACGAAGAAGGAGAGGAAAACATGAAGAAAATGCTCACTTAGCCTTCTAATTTGAAAAGCATCGTGGAAGACTCCAAAAAAGGGTTGGGTTTTATTAATAAAAACAAGGTTTAAGACATGGTTAGGCTTGCCACATGTCTCTTTTTTAAAGCTCTCAAATGGGTTCTTTCCAAAATAAATGTCAATTTCTACTCCAATTCTCTCCCAAATTTTCAATGGCATTTGATATTAATTCCTAAATTCATTTAGAAAAATTTCCATTGCTATTGGACAATAATTTCTACTACCATTAAACAATCGTTTTGCCACTTGGCATTTTTCCTAGTATAGAAATTACCCCAAATTTTTAGAAAAATTTCCTAAAATTCTCCAAAAATTTTAAATCAACAATGACCCTCTCCAACTCAATTTCCATGCAAACAAACCATAATCTTCAATAACAATCACGTTTATTAACAATGATACCAGGAAATGTCATGAATGCATGTACAGTCATTTTCATGTGCAAAAATTCACTATTCATATGCGTATGCTATATTATGCATGAACATGCAAAGGCATTTCTAAGCGTTCATTGATCACTCAGATTTACTATTCTAACCTCCCCGTAGGAAACGGGATGTTCCAAGGAAGGCAATAAGTGTAACACCCCACTCCCACAAGACACATATCCGACATCTATAGGTGATATCAGAGTCTTTGCCCCGCGAGGATGACATGCTAGAGCACTAAATCAGTCAAAACTCAATACAAATTTTTTTTTGAAACAACAACATACACACAATTTTTCGAAAATCCATAATATGTTCGGGCTCACTTTATTTGTAAACTTTTTCAATCATAATAATACAATCAACATAAATTTCAATAGTCATTTGGGTCCTTTCACAAATACAAAACACTTTAATTATAATGTCTTTACATTACAACATAAATCATATACACATTTTACAAAACTTTCAGAATACATAATTTGATGCAAAAGTTGCGGAATATACAATTCAGTACAAAAGAATAAAGAAATACAATGTAGACGTGAACTGATCCCGACCTCTATCCTTTACTTGTATGCCGTAGGGATACTCCCGTTTTCCTAATGGGGTATTCTTCTGATCCTAAAAAATATTTGCAAATTTTGGGTGAGTTTTGCAAACTCAATGAGAGAGCATCATCGATGGCTCACCCAATCACATAACACATAATTCACATTCACATCATTTCACATTTCACATTCCATACAATTTAATCATTCATATTATGCATATGCAGTGCACATGAGACCCACTTTCCATTTGTTACTTTGTTATGACCGAGTGCCTAAACTGTCTCGTATCTATTGGATGCTGGGTTCATTACTAACTGTCCCTTATCCGATGAGAATACATGGCTCATTTTACATAGTGAGCCTTAGGCTCTTAATCACTTTCTAAGCTCGAAGCTCTTTTCACACTTTGAGTTTTAAGCTTTGATCGGTGGCTACTTAGGTTACAATTGTTATTATGTTTCATGCATTCATGAAATGGAATGCCTCACATATATTTAATCAATTGAAAGTGCTCAATATCACACAATCATATCCACTATCACATTCCCATTCACATTATCATCGGACCTTAGTCCGGCATTCAACACCTAAGTCGAGAAAACACTTATTCCGTCCAATTCACATTCAATGAGCACTTCAATATTTCATTCATATATCACATTCATCGAACCTTTTGGCAACATTTATATAGCCATTCAATCACAGTTTGCTCCAAAAGCTATTTCCTCGAAGTCCTGGCAACGTCTAGAAGATGGTGCTCAATATGTTCCTCTATATCATGCAAAACATACACATATCACATTTTTGCACAATTATGTAAGTTTCTATTGATGCACTTATATGTATATTAAATACGTACAATGCATGTTTAATTAAAAGAGTAGTGGCCTTAAGGCATTGTTTTGCAAGTGATATTTGTTACTTGCCACATGTCCCATTTCTAAAGCATTTTATTGGTTCCTTCATTTAACTAGTCCCATCAACTTCAATTTCTACTCCAATTGTTCCCCAATTTTCAATGGCACTTGTCAATAAATCCTAAAGTCATTTATCAAAATTTTCATTGCCATTGGACAGTAATTTCTACTACCATTTAACAATTATTTTGCCACTTGACAATTTTCCTAGTTCAAAAAAATGCCCAACAATTTCCAGAAATTTCTCCAAAAGTTCCAGAAATTCTAAATCAATCAATACACGTTTCAAATAAAATTTTCAACACATAAAACCATATTTCTCAATATACTCACATATATAAACAATTATACCTGGAAATTGTCAATGAATGCATGTACAATTATTTTGATGTGTGTAAAAATTCAAATTCATGTGCATATATATGCTAACATTATGCATGAGCATAAAATGCATTTTCTTAATCTCTCTTTACTCTCTCACATTTACTGTTTTAGCCTTAACCATGTAACGGGATGTTACAACTCTCCTCTCCTTAAAAAAAAATTCGTCCTCGAAATTCTTACCTAATTGTTCGGACAGATGGGGATATTGTCTCCTCATATGCTCCTCCGTTTTCCATATAACTCCATCACTCGAATACTTTCTTCTAAATGACCATAGTTGATAGACTCAATAGGTCTCTCAATTACTTGTTTATATATCACTCTTTCTTAACTATTTCCTTGATGAGTTACAGATTAGTCAAGATTTTCACTTCCAGTTTCAATAACACATATATCGAATAATAACGATACTTCCTAACATATCCATGTAACACTGTGTGAATCTGAAACATCTTTTATGGGTAATACTAACTCATAAATCCATAGTTTTATTCTCACCATAGTTTTATATGGACCAATTTATGTCAAATTTAGTTTCCCCCTTTTTCCAATCCTGTTCACACCTTTATCTCTATCTATGTGCACCTTGACAAGGTGATACTCATATAAGTATTTCATCTTTTTCTTGATATTTCACATCTCTTACACTCAACTCTAATGTCTATCTCACAATATTCCATAACCTTGATGTTGATCCACTTCACTCATTCATCATTATTTTGGATCGCTTAACTCCTATTACAAATTCATTTCACTCTTCAATAGTATCTAGAATCAATTATGGCCTTCAACCAATTTTAGGCCCTTTTCATTTCAATGTAGGGGCGAACGACTCCTTTTTGTCGTATAATGTTTCATACAGTATTTTAATGATGTTACTATGATAACAATTGTTATGCCTGTAGTCAATTAGAACTACACATCAATCTCATATTCCTATGAACTCCAAAATATAAGCTTTAAGCATATCCTCCTATAGTTAGGATTGTTGGTAATTCAAACATTTAATCTCTTAGTTTTACATTCTTAGCCGCTAAATGTCTTTTCGGTGCATTCCTGTTTGGATGTATAGCTTAGGTTGTTACTCACGCTCTCTCTAACCACATCTTTGCTCAATCATCTTTATCGGCTACACATCCTTTTCATTCCAATCACAAAGTTACATTAGATACTTTTCATTTCAAAGGAAGGTATTATTAGATAAAAAAAAGAATCTAATTTTAGAACTTATAAGTTGTTAAAGGAATGAAGTATCTTATGAACACAAATGTGTTAAATAAGTTGGTAAAGGAATGAAGTATACTTATGAACACAAATGTGTTTTAAATGATAAAAGTGATGTGTTAGTTATAATGTTCGAGAAATGGGGACTTAGGTGAGTACGTGTAAAGTGTAATTACTTAATGTATTCAGTGGTGCATTTATGCTTTTGCTAAGGCATTATAAGTTTGTTCAAGTGAGAATGAATGGGTTCAATTTGAGCATAAGAAAATGAATTCATACTTATGGATTATTTCACTATTATGTGATTATGATATTGTGATAATTCTAGACCATCAATTGTCCGAGGAGTTTGATAATTGAGATTGTATTGGAAGTGCTATCTAATTGTGTGAATATATATAACGTATGATGACTCAATACATTTATTGATGCTTTAATGCATATGTTTGTATTTATAAGGCATGTTAAGTTTAATCAAATAAATAAGGTCATATGTTATGCACTACATCATTTACTTAAAATTCTGAAATCTAAAATGGTTTATTTTAAAACTGCCAAGTCCTTATTGTGGGTAAATAGGCATGACTAGAAGGGTTTGTAGCTGCTCCTGTAACCAGACACTAAGGTGTCTTCTGTGCCAGACACTCCGATATCTTTTGATTTTAGACACTTATGTGTCTTTTGTTTCAGAGACTTAAGTCTCCTATTTCAGATATCAATCATGGTATCTTCTGTTCTGGTCTCGTTGCTCACTTCTGTAAAAAGGATTAGCAGTCTATCTTGTTTTGTATTATGATACATGTTTTGTTTTGATATAAGCAAATTTTGTTATGATAAAATATAAACTTTGATCTGATACAAAACAAGTTATGTTCTGACATAAGTTATACCTTAATTTGAAAGGATTATATCCTATTCTAATATTCAACTCTGATATTTGTACATTCTGTTTTGATATTTATGAGTTTTGTTTTGATGCAAGAATGTTCTGTATTGATTGATGAATCATATTATGTTCTGAGACATAATGTTCGGATTACTCTGCATTATGAACTATTAAAAATTGTTGCGATATGATTTAAATCTGTATATATCAATGGTAGACGACTGTTAGAAATAGTCGCCATTATGCATTATGTTTAGTTATTCCCTACTAAGTTATATGCTTAGCACGATGGTTTTGCCTCCGTGTAGGTTTTAATAAGAAGGTTTAAAAGACTGGAACAAAAACAACCGCAGTAGCCAAGAAGAATGTCTTTTGTTTTGAAAGATGTATATTTGAGTTTTTGAGTTGTATCTGACAATATGAGACAGCTTGTAATTTGTTTAATGGTTTGTAATAACCTTATTACATAATGGATTATGTTTAAGGCATGTATTTTGATAAGTTCATTATATATGAAGTATAGTTTACAACGACATTTAATGATATGTAATGTATGTTTTGCTTGAGTTGTTGAAATGCCTGTAAGAAATGTTTGGCATGATTTGGATTGTTTCAGTTCTATTTTATGTGATACTTGCATATCCTCCCAGGGGTATGTGGGCGTTACAAGCCGTCTACACTCTCTGTCACGATCGTGGCAAGACAATTCACGATCGTGGCCTACTTCTATACTTCTAATTCTTCTCTTTTCTTCAATTTCCTACTTCCATGCACTCAAACACACATCAAACACCTCTTGAAACATAAAAATAAGATCCAAATCATGCTCAAAACCATACAAACACTTAAAATATAAACAAACACTAATAATAACATAATTCTAAGCCTATATACATGATAATCATCTAAGAAACACTCAAAAGAACACTTAAACATCTATCAAAACATAGTATAATTTAAACCTATCAGCTATGTTTTGGGAATTAATTTTAGTTATTTATTACAATAAAAGATGATGATTCTTTTTAAGCGATGATGATAAAGTTCTATATTATATATTTTTATTTATTTAATTGATTTAATATTTACTATAGATTTTTAAAGAAATTATATTTTTATTTTACAAGTTTATGGTTATTTTTACTTGACAAATAAGTATTTTTATTCAAATTCAATGTTATTTCATATATTAAGACAAACAATATTAATATGCCACAATTATATTTTATATAATTCTTAAAAATTTTATAAGATATAGATATATCGGTTAGGTTCAAATTTAAAGATTTTATAATGAATCAAATTTTAGTTTGAAATTAGGTTTACTTTATGGGTCGGGTTAGATATGGACTGGAAATTTTAAATTCTTTTGAGTTGAAATTTAACTAAACTCAATTTAGTCCAGCCCATATAAAGGAGCATGTATCATGATTAGTCTAATCAATACATTAACATTGCTATGACAGTATTCAATACATTAACGTTGCTATGACAGTATTATAACGGAACTAATAACAAGGATGTTCAACCTGCACCTGTGATTTTCATCTCCTTAGTTGAATCATAACCCTTTAGTTTAACAACCATTCTGTCTAAAGAAACATGCTCTACTGACAAACTTCCTTCATGCAAAGGTAACCTATATTAAGTAAAGTACATAAATTATAATTTTTACATAATTTCTTCTTTTATTTCCCTTTTTTCTTTAACCTTTTTGTGGTGTAAGTTTACGTTGTAATCTCCATCATATCTCAAAACAACTCAATTGCAAATCTCCTGCATTCTTTCACCATTTCAATGCAATGAAGAGTAATATTTGGATTGGAAGAAGATGAAAATGGATTATATTTGGCTGTTTACCTAAAATATGAGCATATAAAGAATAATCTGAGAAGATAACAGTGACCTGTCAAATTATTTTTGGAAAGACAATGGAGGATACAAGCTAAATATAAGTTGTGCATTGATCTTTACAAGTTCGATAGAGCGACAGAACACATGATCAAGGGTCAAGAGATGCACCTGTAAGATTACTCTGAAAGATGTGTCTGCAAACTAGTGGCACTCTTAACAGACATAAAACACGACAAGGTCATAAAATTTATTTCAGGTGACAGAAGAGAGCGAGCATGCTCAGGTTCAATGGGCCTTATCTGATCTGAAAATGCTTGAAAGTTGCATTTTCTTGGATAGTTATCTTAATCCTTCCCCTATCATCCACCTGCCCACAGACCACATCTTTCAGCTCAGAGCCTGTACCTTTGCGGTTGGAGCCTTCTTGATGAGATTCAGCAGAGGTTTTCCTTCGCCGCTCGTTGTGTCCAGCCAAACGCCTGCGACAACTTCTCTTATTTTCATCAAACTCTGAGAGTTCATGGAACCTACATCAACATGACAACGATGAGAAAAGTCTGTCAATCTGTGTATGTTGCTTAGCATAATTTTTTATTTGAGCTGGAATTAGCTAAATACAAATTTGGCAAGACAGGATGTTCAAACATTCTCAGAAACAGGAATTCAAAAAATTATAATGGAAAGTGAAGTTTGCAGCATAAATCAAGAAAATCTAATGGTTTAAATACAAGAGCAGCAAGACACCAAATTAAGAAGGAAGAATCAAGCAATACAATTGAAACTGACAGGCTATATCTTACTTCAGCATAACATTGCCATCAGTTTTGCGTTCATAATATTATTCAGAAGGTGGAAAGTTTCGAGTAAAACAATCAACGAAGACAACCAAGGCCTCATGTACTCAATCTGTCAAGATTGGTTCGACTGTTAAATATCCATCCATTATTCTACTCTGCCATTGAGCATAATCAGACAGTGTGAAAGACATTAACTTTTAATAGAATCAACTCCGCCGAGAACAACCTTGAATTACAGAAAATAGTAATTACCCAAAACTATACAAAGCAAGTATCCCCAAAACTATTCAAGGCCAGTACACAGTCATACCTATTTGGTCCAAGAGGAAAGGAGAAATCAAACATTGAATCATGGATTATTTAGACGCCAAATTGCACATATGAGCAAACAATAAGAAAGAGAAGGAACAATTGAAACCTGCTGCATTGCTGGCAAAAGCGTTGCCTGATGCCAGCCACAACCACAACTTCAGCTTTGGAGTGGGGTTCGCACACCCTGTGCCTCCTATGGTACGGTTTTGCATCACTCAGATCAGCCGCACACCTCTCAGCTTGGCAACACCTCAATCCTCCATTCCCAACGGCAACACCACCCACTGGACCTTTCCTTCTACCACCACCATCACCACCACCACCACTATTCAAGACTCTCTTTTTCCTGTAACTCTCAAACTCATCCTCTAGAGACCCATTTTGCTGCTGCTTATACCCATCATCATCAGATGACTCCTCACAATAATCAGTTTCCTTCTTAATAACCCTTCCAATGGCCATACTTTGCTTCCCTTTGCCATCCATTTATTTGGTATACAAAAACCCCAGAGTGAAAATTAAATAAAAAAAGAGATTAGAAGCTTGGAGGGGCCTAAAAAGGGTGGAGAAGCTAATAGAAGAAATGAAAAATAAAAAGGAAGTGGGAATTATGGTAGTAGAGCAGCAAAAGTGAAAAGTGGCGAGGACCACAAACTTTCATCCTCACTCTCTTTCACCACTTGGTACATTAACAAAGGCATGAGTTTTTGGCTTGTTGGACAAATAAAGGAAAGGAGGGTAGTGGTGGTGACTGAAGAATGAAAAGTTAAAACCTTTTAAGATGAAAACATAAAAATACAAAGTCTGCGTGACTAGTTTCCTTAGAATCTTTGAGTTCGAGCACGAAGCAGTAGCAACTCAGAATCTTTGAGGTCGAACACGAAGCAGTAGCAACTAGCTAGGGACCCCAATTTTAGAAGAGTTTTTAATGTTGAAACTCAATCACATTAATTAAACAGAAAAAAAAAACAAACATTAAATAGAAAACTCCCTTCACATACTTTTCTTCTTCCAAGATGAGAGGGAGGGGACGGGATCGGGAACGTGGTGGGGTTCTGGCTGCTCAGGACTTGTGAGTGGCGGTCCCAACAACAACGGATGTAGACAAAGTGAGTGATGAGTGTGTTTGTGATTTAAGGTTTTAATATTATCATCTACTATTACTAGTCTGAGTCACCTTTGAATGTCCCTTTTTTCTTTTGTACACTGAAAATGGTACATGTGAACATGTCCCTGCTCAAGTTAAAAAGACATGGACGCCGCGCAGACATTCATTTGTCTCTAATTAGCGTTTTGTACTTGTGAATGGAAGCAGCCATTTGTTTGGTATTCCATGCCCGGGTAAATTTGAAGACTAGACAGGTTTTCCCTGCATGGTTAAGATTTTTCAAGTTTCTTAGCTGTTGGCAACTTGGCATGTAATTCGTTTCCTAAAGCATGAGTCAAAGTATAGCTGGAGAGCCTGTTAAAGCGTTATAGGAACTGGCCAATTGGAAACCGAAACGCGTTGGGAGTGAGTGATGGTGTTGACTACCTGTTAAATAAAATTGAAGGTGTCCTTTCAAGGAGACTGGTTCTGGTCGTGGGGACGGCTGTTTCTTTACACACAGTATGCCTGAGTAAAGATATTAGGTTATTTGTTTAATATTATCGTGTCTTATCGTGTTCAATAAATATTAACTATTTATTTATGTAAAACTTACATGGGTCTCGCAAAATAAATGGCTGAGATTTCATAAGACAGAGTAATATTGAACAGAGGATCTGAACTCCTAAGTAAAGGACTGGATTGACTTGAACGGAAGAGTCTTCTCTTATTTATTTATGTCAGGAATTACAATTCTCTTTTTCTTAAATATGCTTAATTTGTTTCTAAAAAAATGCTTAATTTAAAATTAATAAGTTAAATTTATATTAACTGAATTTTAAGTTAAATTTAAGTCTAAAAATTCAGGTGAATATCAATTTGAAAATATTAATAATTCAAAATTTTTAAAACAACGTTAATTTAATTTAATTATTAAAAATATTATATTAATTTATAAATAACATTTCAATAGTATTCAAATGACATAAGACCATATTCAAATTATTTGTCTTATTAATATACCTAATTTACACAAAACAATTCAACATAAAAAAATTTCCTTAAATTCTAAATTTCACTTGCACGTAGCAATTAGGAAAGCACTTGTAAAAGCTCTGCATGTATTACTTATCCATTAGAAATTGAAATTGAAATTAACACGACTATTATATGTTCTTTTATAGAAGTTAATGTAACACATAATATAAGCCTTAGTTACGCGTCTCAGATCAAATGTGAAAGGGAAATAACAAAGGGAAATATCTAATTTTGATTCCATAATATTTGGAGGAGCTTTCCGAGGTCGAAAATAGTTCGAATCCACCGGCACTTTTACGGGATCTACTTACTGGGACGTGTTCAACGTCTTTCAGTAGTTTTCTTAAAATGTGAACCTTTGAATGAGTCAAAGTAACTTTATGTTTACTAATGAATTGAGTAACTATAGGAGACCTTAACCTCTTTATATAGCTTCCATATCGGGATTCTCTATTACATGTCTAATACAGGTCTAATCTGCACTGATCGAGATCCATTTTTCTCCAGTATTTCAACTCATTAATTTAGACCATTTATTAGGTCATTTTATTATCTTTATCCAGATCAAATTACGTAACTTAACTAATAAGTAATTGAAAAATTGAAAATACAATTAATTGTTGTCCACCAATGGAAAAATATCTAACATTCTCCCCTTGGACAATAATTAATTCCGTTATTGACTCAATTTTTAAAACCAGTTTAAAATAAGGTTAAGCTGCGTTACTGTATGGTCGACCAAGTTCAAAAACAAAAACATTTGATCCAAAGATAACAAAAGTCCATAATTCCGTCCTGGAAGACTTTTTGTCACAACCTAGTACCACATCGGGCACATGACAACCGTAGCATAACCGGGCTAAGGATACTCACAGTACCTTTAATCCGACTATGCAAGGCTAACTGAATATACTTTTTGAAAACATTTGGGCAGCTCAACGACTGTATTCTAAAAGTCTCAAAACTCAAGCAAAACACCAGCAAATCAGTTTTAAACGCACTACTATATTCACATTAAAATTCTACCACAACTTCTGGACTTTTAAGTCCACTCAACAACATCAAAAGTTCATACATAAGGTCTTTTACAAACAACAAGACAGTCAAGAGTTAATTTATAAAATTATAAAGCATATCAACATAATCATCTTAATAAAAACAGTTCATGAGCCACTATGCAAAAAAGTACAAAACAGAGACTACCCACGTGCAGTAATGTCCCGAAAATAGAAAAAGACACGACCCATTCAGAGCTTCAAATCCACTAAATTAATCTGCATGGTTGGAAAGCGGAGGAGGTGAGTACACTATGTACTCAATGAGTAAGAAAAAGATATATCGTAAATATAACTCGATGGACACCAAGACGGTGTAGATAACCTATGAAGTGAGCATACATGGCATAGAAATACATAGGCATAGCCTATGACTCAACGTATACTGGTTAGGAACTACATAGGCTTAGCTTATTAATCACTCATCTAGTGAGCATAGGTTCCGGTTTCAGTACACAGAAGAAAAAAAACATCACATGTATAAATCAAATATCGTCAGAAAAAAAAAATCAGAATAAGCCAAAACAATCATGTGTGTCACCATTAGTCAGCCAAACTAGTGTGCACACCCATCGATTCCTAGTGTTTGCTCGACTTTCATACGTGGTGAGTCCGGATTACAGTTGACAAGAGCGTCATGACCTAAGGTGATGACTTCGTCGGTATCCAGACCCTAAGTGTGGAATCACTTGCAAGTCCCGTAGAAAGGTGTCGATACAGGGACTCAACTTTTATATTCCAGCGTCAAAAGTACAGGGGTCGCTTAATCTATTGTGCTTAGCACACAATTGGCCAATCATTTCCTCACTAAAAATCATATACAAATATTAAGTACTAAAATCAACAAGTAATGCACCATGCCTTTATTTATCGGTCCAACCAATAAAATGGAAACTTGGCATGGCCCTAAGCCAAAATAGAACACATACACACAGTATACATGACTCAATTATGCATATTAAATTCCAAAACATTGTTTCATGCAATAAAAGTCATCTTTTGCACTCTAAGTGCAAAGTGTTATTCAAAAAAATGTCGTTTCTTAAATACACAAGTATACTAGCATCTATTTGAGATTCAATTCTACTATACATTACCTAGGTTCAAAATTCACATACAAGTCATTATGCATGCTTGGGATGTCCTAATCCCATTTTAGAGATATGATTTCTCCAACTCACCTTAAAAGAAGGTATACACTCCCTTGACTTCAACAATCTTCAGTACGAGCTCCTTGATTCATAGCTCCCGAGCCTTTATACATAAAAAATACAATGTATTTACTACTTAAACATGTATCTCATATTTATACATTATTATATAAGTGTATAAAACACAATATCACTATCTTTAAGCTATAAGATTCAGCCATTAAGCTTCTCACATGGTTACTTCCCTTACTATTCACATTAGCTTTTCTTTTGCATTTTCCAAAGCATTTAATGCCTTTAATCCAATACTCACTCATTTCAAAACATAATTAAGCACATTTTTATCCAAACACATTAGGCCGTTACTCATCAATCTAAGCAAAAATTCAAGTTTACTCTAATTAAACATGAAACTCGCTTTTCAACACATATCATTACGAATCCTTAAATCCTACGCCAAGTTCACTTAGGCATTTTATCCACCTAATGTGCATGACTTTCAAGTCATATTTTCAAGATTTTATCATAGTAATTTATGCTTGATCCACGGTTTGTCTTTGGGTTATTCCTTTGGAAACCAAATCAAAAATTTATTTCAAGGATTGCAATATAGAGTGCAATCTCGGGTCGTCTCACTTAACTGGAACCTAATGAAATGGACCTAAGCTAGCCTATATGTCATAAAATGCAAGCTAAATTAGTAAAGAGGGGGGTTTTGCTAAACAATAACTACACTAAATTGAATTGTAAAAAAAGTATGTAAAAAGTATTTTTGGATTTTTGGAAATAGAAAATGAAAAGATTAAAACAAGTGATAAAATCCTCTTAAAAAATGAGCTTTGGCTATCATAGCTCAAAACAAATTTGATGGGAGTAGAAATCACCAAGCTTTAAATGATAAACCTTAAAGGACTCTTTAAGTCCAGGATCTTGATCAATGAACTCTATTTCTCAAGATCCCGTTAAGCGCTCGTAGTGTGTGCAGTAGGATTTGCTAATGCAATGGGTCAAATAACATCTAACATCAACTTAATATCAAACACAACTAGGCAGATAAAAGAGAATCAACAAGATTACAAGTAGACATATATGAGACTTCATATATTTAAGCTCAAAGTTCTACATAAACAAATCTAAACCACACATTGAATATCCAACATTTGATTAAACTATAATAAAGTATCTTCACTAAAAGTTACAAATCCTAGACTTAGGCATTCATAAACCATAGCTAAACTACGGATTAAGCTACTCCCCTTTTAAGCTCATTAAACTCTAGCTGTCGTTACATCTTCAAGAGGAAAGGAATGCCTAACCACGCATTGCAGCCGAAAGCTTCACAACTAGGAATGAATCCAAGCTACCCATGATGGAAGTCGACGGTGAAAATGTTGGGAAAATGAGATAGAGAGAGACATAAGAGAAAACCATGCAAGATGATGGATAAATGAGTGAGATATGAAAGAACGATGGATTTGTCCCTCTGTCTCTCTCACTCGGGAACCCCGAAGGGAACCGTGGGTGTTAAGGTAGTGGAATGTGTGTCAAGTGTCCTCCCCCCTCCCAGCTGATGAAATATTCATGTATATATATGCCGGCTCTCTCCAACTTATCCAAAAATAGGTTTCTTCTCAAAACGGGTTGCTAGGTCGGGTTTACACTGTAGGTAAAACTTCCAAAAATGGTTCGATCTTTGAAGGTTTGCCCAGTGAAACTCTGACTTCACCGCAGCGATCCTTAATTGTTTCACTTTCGCCGCGGCGAAACACTGACTTCGTTGTGGCAAACTTTACTCAAAAGGTCATCTCGTAACTTCCATTTCTTTGTTCCACTTTTGGCTCTACTCTTCTTGAGTGACCCGCAATGAAAAGTAATAATTTGTAATATCAATTGTCCTACAATTTAAGGGAGTGCAATTGTTAATTAATTATGACAATTTCACCCTCAAATTACATTAATTCAAAACAAGCACTCTTAGGACAAATTAAGCACAATATCCAATAAAAGGAGCCGAAAAGTATAACAAAAACTATGAAAATGTCAATAAATAATATAGCAAACTTGGGTTCAATCAGTAAGCTCAGTCCATGATATATCGGTCCTTATGGGATTCTTAAGAAAGTTAGACTAGTAGCTTATCATTTCTAATGTAACTTATCATTTCTTAAATAATTTTATTAGTACTTATAGGTTTAAAATTCCTCGACTGAAAATATATATGTTTATTATTAAAAAAAATCTCCACATAGACTTGAGTTTAACTAACTAAAGACAAAGTGAGTTTTTCCTATTATGTGTTTACGAAGAATTGTGATTTTAGAAAACTAAGTCCAAAAGAAAATTAAAAGCATAATCATTCAAATAGACCATTCAAAGATGATTTTAAAAAAAATGCGATCCATGCAATTGGAAAATAAAAAATGTCTAGATGGATATGATACATTGCTAAACTATAGATTAATATCTTGATGATATAGACTATTACTTATTAAAAATGAATAGCCCACAAAATAAGTTTCAATGTTATGCAAGTCAAATATACAACCAACAAAACAATAAGAAAAATAATCATTTTAGAAAAAACTAGCTCAAATTATGCTACCTATAAAAATGAAATTATTTCTTTTGAAAAAATAAACTCGGGATGATTTATACAGATGGATGGAAAATTATAACACTTTTTTAAAAAGTCATTCATTGATTAAAGAAATATTCAACCTTTTCTAAGAATAATAGCGCAAAAGATACAAAAGATATAATGGTTTAAGGCTTCTTTGTTACAACTAAATTAGCAGTCTTGCTCTAGTAACCATCTATACTTCATATTTGAGAGAGTTTAGGTGCTATTCTTATTGCTAATAAGTTAAATTTTGTGTTGGAGAATAATCTTCTGGTAATTGTATTCCTTGCTTCTTGTGTTCTTCTAGAATAATCTATTATTCCTTTATTTCCATAGGTTGTGCAAAATTGATGTCAAACTTATTTTTAAAACTTTGAAGTCCGCTTTACTTGCCATCCTCGTAGATGAAGCCCATTATATCAATTCATTCCATATATAGATTGTAAGGCCCCAAATTGTACCCTAGTTAGAATGTTACATGTTCATAAAAGTACATGTATGATAGGTGTAAAAAATGTGATATGATTGAGAATTGCATATGACTTGAAATTTAGGCTTCATGGATCCTACTTAGTGAATTGGAATTAATTGATCCCATTAGAGAATTGAGAAATTAAAATGTTTGTAATGTGGCAAGATAAGTTGGTACATGAAAATTGGAATGACTAAGCCTATGAGTTAGTGACATTTGGCATAGTTGATGCATTGACAAATGGCATAGTTAGTAAATTGACAAGTGGCAACAATAAGTGAGTGACAAATGGCTTATTATATTGTTGACATTTGGCAGCTCCAATGTGGAACAAATGAAGAACATGTATAGTGACACATGTTACAATTTCATGACACCTAGCAATGAAGGAAGCAAGTTTCTGCTGGAGTCATTTTTGTTTTGCTCATTCTTCACTATCAGGCAATCCCTCCCCGAAATTCTCTCATTTCCTCTCAACTTCTGGAGTTTTTGGGATCATTTTCTCTTGGAATTATTTTAAGTTACTGCATCAAGAAAGCTACTTTATACTACCTTCTATGTTGTTATCATCTTAGTGTGATTATCTTACATTTATCTAGATTTCGGAAGTGCTTTGGTTGCATAGGGCTGGTTTGATTAGTTCTTTGAAGAAGGAACTTGAAGGTAATTAATTAAGGGATTACTAAACTTGATAGCATGTAGTATTACAAGTTTTATGATATGTGAATTGGTTTGAAATCTGTGTTTAGATGATGATAAATGAATGCTGGAAAAATGATCTTTGTATGACAACTTCTGGTTTGGTTTTAATGTGTGGAGGATATTGATTTGTAAGTTACTTAATGAATCATTTTTGAATTGGTTTGGACATGAATTTTAAGAGGTATTGAAGCATGAATAAGGTAGAATTGAAGTGAAATTCATGGACTTTGGTGAAGGTATGTCAAATGGAAGTAAAGAAGTCAAGTTTTGGAAACAATTTAGAGGTTCACTCATCCCACGATCATGGGATTTATAAGGTTTATTCCCACGGTCATGGGAAGTACTTAGGAAGTGGAAAATGTTGGTTTTAGACAATTATTAGACTATATAAGGTTAATGTTCTTTATAATGATTTAAATGGACTTAATTGAGCTTGAAAATGAACCTAGTTTGATGTGGAATAAGTTCATTAAAGGTTATATCAGATTTGGATTTTTTAAGTTGAAGAAATAACTTAAAGAAGGGGTTATTAGATAACAAAATATCTAATTTTGGAACTTATAGGTTATTAAAGGAATGGAGTTTATTTAAGAATGTTAATGTGTTTTAAAGAACAAAAGTAATATATTAGTCAAGAATGTTTGTGAATTGGGAACTTGAGTGATTATATGTATTATGTAATGACTTAATGTTTTATTGATATATTGATGTAAATGCTTATGTTCATAAGGTATACTGAGTTTGTTCAAGTGAGAACGAATGTGTTTAATTTGAGCATAAGAAAATGAATTCATACTTATGCATTATTTCACTGTTATGTGATTATAATATTGTGATAATTCCGAACCAACAATTGTCCGAGGAGTTTGATATTTAGGATTGTATTGGAAGTGCTTTCTAATATTGTGAATATATATATGTGTGATGACTTAATACATTTATTGATGTTTAAATGCATATGTTTGTATTTTTAAGGTATGTTAAGTTTGATCAAATGAATAAGGTCATATGTTATGCACTACATCATTTACATGAAATTCTGAATTCTGAAATAGTTTGTTTTAAAATTGTTAAGTCCTACTCGTCGGTAAATAGGCATGCCTAGAAGGGTCTGCAGCTGCTCCTATAAATAGACACCCACTAAGGTGTCTTCTGTAACCAGATACTAAGGTGTCTTCTGTGCCAGACACTTCGGTGTCTTTTGATTTTAGACACTTATGTGTCTTCTATTTCAGAGACTTAAGTCTCTTCTGTTTCAGATACTAATCATGGTATCTTCTGTTCTGGTCCCATTACCCACTTCTATAAAAAGGATTAGCGGTCTAACTTGTTTTGTATTATGATATATGTTCAGTTTTGATATAAAATAAGTTCTATTCTGACATAAGTCATACCATGATCAGAAAGGATTGTATCCTACTCTAATATATGTACATTATGTTTTGATATTTATGAGTTTTGTTCTGATGCAATAATGTTTTGTATTGATTGATGAATCATATTCTATTTTGAGACATAATGTTTGGATTACTCTGTATTATGAACAATTAAAGATTGTTGATTTGTATCTGTATATCTGAATGTCAGACGACTGTTAGAAATAGTCGCTATTATGCATTATGTTTAGTTATCCCCACTAAAATATATGCTTAGCACGGTGGTTTTGCCTCCGTGTAGGTTTTGATAAGAAGGTTAAAGACTGGGACAAGGACTACTGCAGTGGCCAATAAAGAGTGTGTTTTATTTTGGAATTTGTTTTGTTTGAAAAATGTATATTTGAGTTTTGAGTTGTATATGTCAATATAAAATAGTTTGTATTTTGTATAACGGTTTGTAATAACTTTATTACAGGAAGGATTATGATTAAGGCATGTATTTTTTTTGTTAAATTAAGGCATGTATTTGATAACTTCATTTTTGATAACTTCATTATATATGAAGTACATTAGGGTTTGTTTACAACAACATTTAATGATATGTAATGTATATTTGTTTGAGTTGCTAAAATGCATGTAAAGAATGTTTAGTATGTTTTCAAATGTTTCAGTTCTATTTTGTGTGACACTTGCATATCCTCCCAGGGGGTATGTGGATGTTACAGTATAAGGTTAGTTTCCTTGATCTCTTTTAGCGTTGAATTTCAAAACTCAAAGAAAGCCACCCTTCTATACCCCTCTATCAAGCAACATATTTTCCAAGAACTCTCATCTCCTACAACTTTCCCTCTATTTTATCTAAGTCTCACTTTTGAATCAACCTCGTATCTTGTTATTTTAACTAATGATTTGTGCCCCATTAAAATTTACCTTCCTCCTCCTTATAATTCCTTTTCATAGTCCCATGTTTAATCCTATTTATGCTTACACCAATAAGGTGAAGATCTCTACCTAAGGTTTAAAAATAAAAAACACTTGATGTGGCAAGAGACCGTTCCCCTGGTGAAAAACTTATATACATTCCTCCTTCTAGCTTTGATAGATGTAATTTGGTGGCTTTCCTACTAGAAATCCTTAAAGTTGGAGCCTTTAATAAGTCAGCTACTCTAATAGGTCTCTTTACTGATGAAAGGCCAACCTTTATTATACTGAGCAGGTAGGCTCAACATAACTAGAAAAGGGCTAAATTAGAAGAGGTTCTCCTTGTTGAGTAAGTTTTATATGATAATAAAACACTCATTACTATAGGTATACAGATCGTATCTTGTAGTATCAAAGGTATCATTACCATGAGGACTATTAAACACCTACATAACTTGAAAAGAACTTTGTCTAAGGTACTAAAAATTGATTTGAATTAAAATAAATAACTGAAATTAAAAAAATTAACAAAACGAAACAAGTAGGAATTAAAACATTAAGCTACCAATGAAATTAAGATTGGTCAAGTTTGAAGACTTAGGAACTATTTTGTCCTTATTTTGTTTCCTTTTATCTTGTTGATTCAATTTACGTTTGATTATGAATATATTAAAGTTTTTATTACTGTATGTCAAGATCTAATCAATAACCCTAATTGAATTCGATAATTATAGAGTTGTAATCTCTCGATTCACAAAACTATTCCTAACTTATTCAATTAGATTTGAAGCAATCCTATGGATAATTAATTTCACAATTAAGATCTCTCTTCAATTGTTCGTTAATATGATAATTGTAAGTTTATTAAGTTATCAACTCTCGTTGCACACCTTAACACTAATGACTTGATTCACTCTCTCAATTTGTTACCCAATATATGCATGACAATTATCATAAACATTCATTAATGTATTAAATTCAATAAAAAAGATTCACAAAATAATTCCAGAATAATCCCTAAATATGGATTTAGAGACCTACAATCATGTTAATAATCTTAAAATTCCAAATAAACATTCAATTCTATGAAATAAATAAAGGGAAAAGAGTAAAAAGCTTATTGCAGTCTTAATCTGGAATGCTAGAAATTCTCTGAAACTTTCTTTGATCTCCTTTTTGATTTGCTTTGATGTAGTGGCTGTAAATTCTTTTTGGTGTTTTTCATGTTCTTTTATAGTGCTTAAGGGTTATAAGGTTGTGTAACTTATTTTTGGTGTTTTTCATGTTCTTTTATAGTGCTTGAGGGTTTTAAGGTTGTGTCTAGGGTTTTCTCCCTTTATTTAGTTCTAAAAGTAGGCCCCGGACTTTTAGAACTTAAAAAATCTCATGCCACAATCGTGCCCTACGTGAATTTTCCTCCTCTATCATAATCATGCATGGTGCATAATCATGCCAACATGCATGCATCCAACATCTTCTCCATTCTTCAATTTCCTATTTCCAAACACTCACAAACACCTCTTGAAACGTAAAATTGAAGTCAAATTCTTGCTCTAAACTTTAAAAAAAACTTAGAACACATACAAACACTAATAATAACACAATTCTAAGCTTATAAACAGGATAATAATCTAACAAACACTTAAAAACATACTTAAACACCTAAAAAAGCATACTATAATCTATATCTATCACTCATTTGAAGTAAATCATTTATTAACATAGAATTCACGTATAATATGTAAAATACACAAGAAGGGGGGTTGAATTGTGTTAAATTGTTTAGGATATTAATCTTTAAAATCTTCTTGATTTTCTTTACAAATTTGGATGATTATAAAAACAATTCACTTAATTTGGTGAGTAACGCAACAACGAAAATTAGTTTCTATTCTTCTAACAACAAGAAAAATTAAAGAGATAAGAGTTAGAGAATATGACACCGCGATTTATCCTGGTTCACCTTTAACCTTGGGCTACGTCCAGTCCTCAGAGTCCGTCTGATATTTCACTATATCCTTCAACGTTACAAGTATTATTTCTACAATTCAGAGCCTCTTCGGGTCTCTTTCACAAAGTATTCTTTATCTGCTTTATTAGCCTCTTCAGGCTTTAGCCTTTCTTTTCACTTGAAAAGATATTGTTTAAGCTTTATGTTACAAATGTGTTTGCTCTTTTTCTTTGTTTCTTTTCTCTCTTTTCTCATAGTATTTTTTCACTGCATGAGCACTTAAGTACAAAATTTCTCTAAGTATGCTTTTACAATCAGAATTCTTTTCCCTTTTTTGTATTGTGTATCGTATATGTTTTTGTTTACGACTATAACTAGTATTTATAGTCTAAATATTCAACGGTCTTCTTGAGAATTCTGCTTGTCGAATCTTTTAAAAACGGTTATTAGTTGAGTCCTGTAACTAACTTTAACTAACTGACGTTCTCGTACGTTCTTCAATTACATCGTCTTGCATAGATACATATACTTTGTCTAGTGTCTCATATGCTTTGTCTGGTGTCTTAGACTTAGTACTTCGTCTAATCCGTCTTTATATTTCTGGGTGGATCGTCTGATGCTAGATCGTTTAGGCTATTAACTAAAGGAATAGATAGAGTTTCATCATCAGATAAAGATGAGAATCATCATCAAATTTTACATGCATAGACTTTTCAATAGATTTAGAAATAAGATTATAAACTCTATAAGCTTTAGAAGTAATTGAATAATGTAGAAAAATTCTTGAATTGATCTTAGAATCAAATTTATCCAACTTTTCTTTTGTATTCAAAATAGTGCATTTGCAACCAAAAGGATGAAAGTAAGAAATATTTGGCTTTCTTCCCTTCCATAATTCATATGGAGTTTTATTTAAAATAGGTCGCAAAAATGCACAAGTTGTATTTACAGCTTCTGCCCAGAAGTACTTAGGAAGATTCATTTCACATAGCATAGTCCTTGCCATTTCCTGAATCGTCCTGTTCTTTCTCTCTACAACTCCATTTTGTTGAGGAGTTCTAGGAGCAGAGAAATTATGGAAAATTCCATTCTCTTCACAAAACATTTTGAATTTTTCATTTTCAAATTCTCCACTATGATCATTAATTGCAACAATAGACATTCCTTTTTTGTTTTGTAACTTTTTGGACAAAAATTTAAAACATTTAAAAGATTCATCTTTATGTGATAAGAACAATATCCAACAAAATCTAGTGAAGTCATCAACAATAACGAGACCATACTTCTTTCCACCTAGACTTGGTGTTTTGGTTGGACCAAACAAATCTATATGTAACAACTCTAGAGGACTAGACGAAGTTACAATGTTCTTAGACGAAAAAGATGTTTTAACTTGTTTTCCTTTTTCAACTCTCACAAAAGAAATCTTTGTTAAAACTAATCTTTGGTAAACCTCTTACCAAATCATGTCTAACTAACTTAGAAATATGTTTAAAATTAACATGGCCTAGCTTTTTGCGCCAAATCAGTTTTTCATCATCGTTTGAAATAAGACATGAAATATTTTGACTTTTCAACTAAGGTAATTTTATAGAGATTGTTTCATCTCTTGGCGGAAAATAATATGGAATTGTCTTTGTTTTTGACTAAACAAGAATTTTGATTAAAGGATACTTCAAAACCAAAATCACATTATTGACTTATACTAATCAGATTATGTTTTAAGCCTTCAACTAGCAGAACATTATCAATAGACGAAAAGGAATCTTTACCAATTTTGTCGATCCCAACTATTTGCCCTGCTGGTTATCTCCAAAAATTACTAATCCTCCTTGCTTATGTTAGAGGTCTAAGAACATAGACCTTCTTCCCGTCATGTGTCGCGAGCAGCCACTGTCCAAGTACCATTGGTGGTGGTTGCTTCTTCCGAGAAAAGAGATCTACAGTATATATTATCTCCTTCTTAGGTACCCATATTTTCTTGGGTCCTTTAAGGTTAGTCTTACAATTATTCTTTGAATAATAATAAGAATATTGTTTCTTTTTCCTTCTATAAAGAACAAAATTCCTATTATAATGAACATTACTATTATGAATAATATCTCTATCCTTAAAGCCTAAACTGTTTTTATCATTTGGATGTCTATAACTTCCAATCATATCATTCATTCTTTTTGTACTTTCTGTAAATTTTAATAAATCTACTGAAAGACTATTATTTCTTTGTTTCAGTTGAATAATTTCCTCAAATCTATCTACAGTTACTTTTGTTTATATCGTCTACTTGTTTCTTAAGGCAGACGTTTTCTTCTTCTAAGAGTTTTGTGTTCTTCACTTTTTTAACAAATTTCTTTTTCAATAACCTATATTGTTTTAAAATAATATGTGAATCCTCTAACAATTCTAAATAGGCATCCTGAAGATCATCAAAGTTAGAAATCACCTCACCATTGCATTTCCCTTCAACTACTAAGCATATATTTGCTTGTTCTGATGTTTCTGAGTCGGATTCAGGTTTAGAAGAATCCAGATCTTCCCATGTTGCCATCATGATCTTTTTGTTTTCTTGACTTTTCTTATGTCTTCTTTTGAGCAACGGACATTCAAACTTGTAATATCCTGGTTTGTTACACTCATAGTAGACGATAGAGCTTTTTTCATTCTTTGAATCGTCTTTGCTATTCTTTTTAAAAGAGAAGTCTTTATTTCCTCTTGATTTCTTTTTGCACATCCTTCTAATTTTTCTTGAAATGAAGGATAATTCATCTTCATCTTCACTTGATTCTTGATCAGATTCACTGACATCATCACTTTTGATTTCTCCAATCTTTAAAAGCTTTTGAAGATTTGCTTTTATTTTCTGCATCCTCTGATTCTTCTAACTAGCCTTTAATGCAGTAGATTTATCCCTTCTGGGTTTGTCTTCTGCATCATCCTCTACTTCATGGATTTTCAGTTAACCAAGCAATTCGTCTAGCTTTAGCTTGCTTAAATTCTTGGCCTCTTGTATTGTTGTTACTTTAGGTCTCCATATTTTTGGAAGACTTTTGAGAATCTTTCTGACATGATCTTGACTTTCGTAGATTCTCCCCAGAGCTTTAAGTCTATTGATATTGTTTGGAATCGTCCAAGCATCTGATCAATAGTCTCATCATCTTTCATCTTGAACAGCTCATACTGATGAACAAGAATACTAATCTTGGATTCTTTCATCTGGTTTGTGCCTTCATGTGCAATGGCTAATGTATCCCATGTTTCCTTTGCAGATTCACATCCATGAACCTTATCATATTCACTTCTACTTAGAGCACAACTTAAGAAAAACTTGACCTTTGAATTTAACTAAAAGCGAGCTTTCTGATCAACCGTCCATTGGTCACGAGAGATGATACCTCCTTCATTGTCTGTTGGAATATATGGTCCATTTTAAATGATATCCCAAAGAACAATATATGTGGATTCTATGAAGAGCCGCATCCTGTCCTTCCAATAATAATAGTCTTCACCATTAAATGCAGGGGGTCTTAAGACTGAGGCACCTTCTTCTATAAAAACATGTGATTCAACCATGGATCTTTGTCCTCACTTTGTAACACTGTTTCTTGAAAACCTTGCTTTGATACCAACTGATGTAAATCACTTGCTAATATAGAAATCACGTATAATATGTAAAATACACAAGAAGGGAGGATGAATTGTGTCAAATTGTTTAAGATATCAATCTTTAAAATCTTCTTAATTTTTTTGACAAATTCTGATGATTACAAAAAACAATTCACTTAATTTGGTGAGTAATGTAATAGCAAAAATTAATATCTATTCTTCTAACAACAAGAAAATTAAAGAGATAAGAGTTAGAGAATATGACGTCGCAATTTATCCTGGTTCACCCTTAATCTTGGGCTACATCCAGTCCATAGAGTTCGTCTGAGATTTCACTATATCCTTCAACGTTACAAGTATTATTTCTACACTTCCAGAGCCTCTTCAGGTCT
>JAOTBA010000009.1:3103266-3120978 GCA_025629845.1 Erythroxylum squamatum | reverse complement strand
AGCCTTAATCACCGATATCAAACAACTCGAGAATATCCATCGGTCACTAGTAAATTTAATCAGAACTCCACCCTGAGGGTCAAACTCCACCTCTTTCTTAAAACAATCAACCCTGGCACGATACCTCTCTAATTAGTCAATCCCTAATATCACCTCAAAATCCCGGAGATTAAGGGGAATAAGATCTGCCTCTAACACAGCATCACCGATCTTTATCTCACAGGCTGTATATACTTCATCACAAGTCACTTACTCTCCAAAAGGAGTGACTACAATGAGAGGGAGATCTAATGGCTCCAGGTAATGACTAATATCCTCATCGAAGGTCACACTGACAAATGACCTTTGCGCGCCAGTGTCGATCAAAAATTTAGCGTCTCTACCGAGAACACACATAACAGCTTATAACACAATGGGTTAGCACTCCTACTATTTAAGAGGTTACCAGGACTACACAGAGCATGCATCACAATATAGCAATACAATAACAAAGAAATGTTCATCTAGAAAATACCTGTAATTGTGTCCGGATTGGCTCGAACGTCCTCCTGTGTCATTGCATAAACTCGTGCTTGAGCTCACGAAGCAGGACGTTGCTAACCTGCTGGAGGTGTAGTACTGCCCACACTAGTCCTCTGTGTGCATCCAGAAGACTGAGCACCTGCCCTGGCAGTCTCCCCTCTGTGTCTTAATGGTTACACCAAGCTGCACCGAGCTATCTCCTCCTCGAGTAGAAGTCCAAACCAACTGTGGACAATCTCTCCTCATGTGCCCTGTCTCTCCACACTGAAAACACTTGCTCAACTTTGTACACTTGCATGAATGTATCTTTCTTCAGTTTCTCCACTGTTCGGACCGATATGATCGAGCTTAAGAAGCAGAGCTAGTAGTAGGGGCAGTGCTCTGATGTCCTGGTCGTGGTGACCGTAAACTGACAGCTGATGATGCAGTGCCTCCCATACTACCCGGTGTTGAACTACTACGGCTCCTCTTAGGCTGCTGGCTGAAGGAATCTCCTCCCTTCCTTTTCCGATTCTTTTTCTCCTACTGTCTTCCGCGCTCTTTCACCAACTTCTCAGCTCTCTTGGCCGACTGTACCATATCCTCAAATATGGTAGTGGGGGTAACCATCATCCTCTCCCGGATCGCCAAATATAGTCCAATCTCAAACCAAACACACAAATTCTCTTCATCTGGCACATATTCAGTGACATAGGTGGCGAGCTCTCTCAACTCTATCTCAAACTCGTACACCGACCTATTCCCCTGTGTCAGTGTAAAGAAGACAGCGTTTTTCTGATCTCGATCAAATCTAGTATAGTACTGTTCGTTGAATTCACTGATAAAATCCCTCCAGGTCATCTGATTACGGTAATGTCCCTGAACATTTTCCCACCAGACTCTAGCATCACCCTCCAACAATTGGATAACTACCTTCAGCTTCATCTCATCAGATAGTTCATATCATGAAATGTCTCTGTGGTTCGTCTCATCCAAGTTT
Organism: Erythroxylum squamatum; assembly: GCA_025629845.1. Lineage (NCBI taxonomy): Eukaryota > Viridiplantae > Streptophyta > Magnoliopsida > Malpighiales > Erythroxylaceae > Erythroxylum > Erythroxylum squamatum. The sequence goes on along the minus strand of JAOTBA010000009.1, from coordinate 3,119,477 downwards.
CGGTCTCGATAACATAATTGTGCCCATCAAAGGTACCACACCTGAGATTCCTTGCCTCTTTGATATACCCCAAGATTTCAAGCATCAGATGTTGCCCTGGTGTAGGACTAAGTACTACTACTGGCTGTTGTGATGGTGATACTTGTGGTGCCATATGTGGCGCTCTAGTCCCAGGCTACTGCTGCGCAGTGCACTGTGCCCACCATGTCATTACTTGCTGCAGAGCCTCCCTCGGCATTGGTGGTAAATCTGATTGTACTACTACCGGTGGTGTTACAATGTGAGACTGCCTATGGGCCGAAGAGCTAGCAACCGCTCGTTCTGCGACTACTATCACTATAAAACCCATGCTATCACTATAAAATCAAAGAAAAAGACATTGTTTAATAAAATAGATCGAGCTAAGCCTAGCTTATCTGATATCCCAAACATCCCAAGGAATGTCGACAAGTACTTTGATCGAGGTCGAAATCATCCGACCGTTAAGGATGTCAACTTAACGATCCGAGACTCAACTTCTAGACCAAAGACTTTCGACACCCATACTCGACTCCTAAGGCTCATGAACTCTCAAAAACAGTAATAATACTTTTGAAAATGTAAAAACCATGCTGTAATACCAATTTAACTATCACGACCCGGTACCACAACGGGCACATGACAACTGCCACATACTCGGGCTAAGGATACTCACTGTATCCTTAATTTGACTATGCAAGGCTAACTGAATATCTCCCCCTTTTTTTTTGAAAATTTTGGGCAGCACAACGACTGTATTTTTAAAATCCCAAAACTCAATCAAACCACCTACAATCAGTTTTAAACGCACTTCTATATTCACATTAAAATTTATCACAACTTCAGGACTTTGAAGTCCACTCAAAGTAATCTCAACAACAGTATCAAAGTTCATACATAAGGTCTTTTACAACAACAAAACAGTCAAGAGTTAAATTTATATAATCATAAAGAATATCAACATAACCAATCTAATAAAAACAGTAAAACAGTTCATAAGCCACTATGCAACTAAAATACAAAACAAAAACTACCCACGTGTAGTAATACCCAAAAAATGTCAAAACACTGAACGATCCACTCAGAGCTTCAAGCTCACTAAGTTAACCTACATGGTTGGAAAGTGGAGGGGGGTGAGTACACTATGTACTCAGTGAGCAGGGAAAAAAAACGTATATCACAAATAGGACTTGATACACACCAAGGCGGTATAGATAACCTATGAAGTGAACATACATCATATAGAAACACATAGGCCTAGCCTATGATTCAACGTATACTGGTTAGGAACCATATAGGCCTAGCCTATTAATTTCTTATCGGGTGAACATAGGTTCCAGTTCTAGTACACATAAGCAGAAAGACATCACATGTATAAATCAAATCTCGTTAAAAAACAAATATCCAGATAAGCCAAAACAATCATATGTGTTATCACTAGTCGGTGTTGGCTCGACTTTCATCCATGGTGAGTCTGAACTACAGTTGACAAGAGCGTCATGACCCTAGGTGATGACCTCGTCTGTGTCCAGACCCTAGGTGTGGAATCACCCGCAAGTCCCATAAAAAGGTGTCGATATGGGGAATCGACTTTTAAGTACTAACGTCAAGGGTACGGGAGTCGCTTAACCTGATATGGCTAGCACGAGATTGGTCAATCGTTACCTTACCAATCATAAAAAAATCATATACAAATATTAAGTACTAAAATCAAGTAAGGCACTATGCATTTATTTATCTGTCCAACCGATAAAATGAAACCTTGCCATGACTCTAAGCCAAAAGAGAACACATATACATAGCATACATGACTTGATTATGCATATGTAAATTCCAAAACATTATTTCAAGCAATAAAAATCATCTTTTGTACTCCAAGTGCAAAGTTGTTCAAAAATGTAGTTTCAAAATATAAAACATTGTCCTTTGCACTTCAAGTGCAGGTTTGTTGAAAACAATATCATTTCTCAAAATACGTAATGAAAATATCAGTTGCACTCCAAGTGCAAAGACTTATTCAAAATAATGTCGTTTGATAAATACACAAGTATACTAGCATCCATTTGAGATTCAACCCTACTATGCATTACCTAGGTTCAAAATTCACCTACAAGTCATCATGCATGTCTTGAGATGTCCTAATCCCATTTGAGAGATATGGTTTCCCCAACTCACCTCAAAAGAAGGTGTACACTCCCTTACCTTCAAAAATCCTAGGTACGAGTTCCTTGATTCACAACTCCCGAGTCTTTATACATAAAAAGACATCCAATGTATTTACTACTTAAACATGAATTTCATATTTATACACCATCACATAAGTGTATAAAGCATAATATCACTCTCTTTAAGCTATAGGATTTAACCATTAAACTTCTCACATGGTTACATCCTTAATATTCACATTAGCTTTTCTTTTGCATTTTCTAAGGCATTTTTTGCCTTTAATCCGATACTTACTCATTTTGAAACATAATTAAGCACATTTTTATCCAAGCACATTAGGTCATACTCATCAATCTAAGCAACAATTCAAGTTTACTCTAAGTAAACATAAAAGCCGTTTTCAATGCACATCATTATGAATCCTTAAATCCTGAGCCAAGTGCACTTAGGCATTTTATCAAACACCTAATGTGTAATCAAGTCACACTTTCAAGAATTTATCATAGTAATTCATGCTCCTATCTTGTTATATAGTAAACACTTCCAAACCATGACACATTTCACCACTCCATTCAATCAAATTTCCTTCATTTAAGCTACATTTATCATAATTAAACAACTCATTACATTAATCCACTTCTTCTGCCATCATTTCTAACAAACCTTATCCAATATACATCTTCTTCATTTTTCATCATCAATTCACATTATACATGTACAATTAACACCATAGAATTCATTTAAATCATCAATTTAAAAAAATATTAAACAATTCACAAACTTTCACCAAAAAGAGAAATTTTCTATTTTGGCTTAAGGGGACTTCTCCAAGACTCATTTCATTCATCTAAACCATGTTTCATGCATATTCAAGGATAGAGAACAATATATCTTAACACCAAACTCAAAATCATAATGTAGAGAGAGATGAGACAAATTTTAACTAAACTTTCCTTTGGTGATATCTTAAAATCCATTGAGAATTTCTCAAATCTAATGATAGATTTGAGTTCCTTCATCCCAAATTAACCTAGAACAACTTGATTTGGGTTGGAGAATAAAAAAAAAGGGTAGAATTTTAGTGATGGCCGAAAATGGGTTCTTCTCCTCCTCTCTTCTCCTCTCTTCTCCTTTCTTTTAATTAAAACAAAATGTTTCTAGTCTTTAATGGTGGGGTGCACGGCCATACATGAATAAGGGTCTAGAATATTGACTCTTCTTTGACCAAATATGGTGAAATTATCTTTTTGTTCTTAGTTTATGTGAAATTACCATTATACCCTCCACATTTTTCCTAAATTTGCAATTAAGCCCAAAATTTGGGAATGATCAAAACTTTTATTTTTATTTTGGTCGCTGGAATTTTGAAAATAATAATTAAGTCCCTTAAATTTATAAAATTGCATATTGATCCTCCAAGAATTGAAAAATTACAATTAAGTGCTTTAGCTTTTAACAATTGACAAATAAGCCCTTATGTACATCAACTTTTCTAATTAAGCTTTCTAAGGGTCCAATAAGTCCATAAATCATGTCTAATCACCTCTAAGGCATTAGAACACATTTAACTCAATCACTATGGTCACATCCATCCAATGGATTTGGTTTTACACACTTAGAAGCTTATATGTCAAAAATCTCCAAGATTTCGCATACCAAGGAACTCTAAGTTCATATAAGGGCATATAAAATTATAAATCACTGACATATATACCCAAAAGGATTTAAATACATCTTTGAACTCATATACAACCTTGTATGTATTAATAAACAGTAGTGTCTCCAAGTGCAGAACAATACAAAAGGGCTCAAAGAGTCCGGCGTTACACTTTCGATACTGGAAGATATCGAATACACATGTTCAATATAATCATGCATATTTAATAACTCACTAACATGAATGAGAAAATAAAATGTGGCAAACTCAGGAAATACATGTATGATATGATATGTATCATCTTTTTGGATGTAAGTCTCGATTTCTCTAAACCTTATGCTAAACTGCATATGCGAAACTACACCAGAGCAATCTTGTTTTCTCTCACTGAATGCTAAACTGCATTAGAGAAAACCTTTATAAGATTAAACACCTATATCCCCCTATGTCATCTTAAAATTCATGGATATTCTTATTAAACTGTATGCGTCCTAATGACATAGGCTCAAGGTTAATATGAATTTATGCCCAATGACCTTTAAAATGCTTAAGATGAACACAAACCTTAAGAATTTCACATTTATTATGACAATGTATAATAACAAATATTACTAAGGATAAAAAGATGATCATCTTTATTAATTAACAACCATATTGTCATAATACATCAAAATGTATAAATATACAAGGAGCAAACATAATGATCCCTAACTAACAATATCTAAGGAGTTTAATACACCCATGCTGAATATATGTCTTTAAAACACAAGTGGGAGAAGTCCTTTAGTTAAAGGACAGCTAATATTTCCTTAGTTCTTAAAGGCTCCACCTCAATGTTACCTTTTTGTATCAACTCCTTTATGGTCAAGTATTTGACCTCCAAATGCTTAGACCCTGTGATATTCTTATTGTTGTTACTAAACAAAAAAACAACAAGATTATCACAATAAAATCGAATGGATCTAGCCACTGAGTCAACCACAGATAACTCAGAAATCAAGTTTCTGAGCCAAACTACATATGTAGCAGCCCCACAACATGTTACAAACTCTGCATGCGTTGTTGAGGAAGTCATAAATGTCTGCTTGACACTCTTCCACGATACTACATGATCTGTTAATATGAAAATGTAATTTGAAATGGACTTCTATCATCCGGACATATAGTTGGAATATGTATACCATACGAGGTCTAGATTGTTAACCCTTCTGTATGTCAACATATAATCCTTAATTCCCTTTAAGTATCTCAACACTCGTTTAAATACATTCAAATGGTCTATACCTGGGTTAGCCAGATATTTACCCAGCAGTCCAATAGCAAATGCAATGTCCAACCTAGTGCATACTTAAGAATACATCAGGCCAACAATAACACTAAAATATGGAACATTCTTTACAACCTCTCTCTCTTCTTCATTCTTTGGACATTGTGCCAAAGATAATCTCTCACAATAATAGATAGGTGCTACGACAGGTTTACAAGCATCCATATTAAAAATTTGTAACACATGCTCAATGTATGTACTCTGTGAGAGGTCTAAAAAGTGTTGAGATCTGTCTCGATGAATCTGAATACCTAGGACAAAAGATGCTTCACAAAGATCCTTCACGTCAAAATGCTTGGCCAAAAGTTGCTTAACCTCATGTAATATGGTCAAGTAATTAGATGCGAGAAAGATATCATCTGCATACAACTATAGGAAGATAACTTTGCTCCCCCTAATCTTGTAAGACAAGCTTCTTTTAACTTTGTTGTCCAGGAAGCCAAAAGAGGTTAAAACCTCATCAAACTATAGATACCACTGTCTGCAAGCTCGTTTCAAACTGTATATTGATTTTTTCAATTTGCAAACCTTGTCAGTATCTTCTTGATCTTGAAATCCTTCAGGTTGATCCATATAGACCTTTTCATAAAGGTCCCTATTTAGGAAAGTGATCTTGACATCCATCTGATATAGCTTCATATCATAATGAGTTACTATTGTCATAATCACTCTGAATGCATCCTTAGAGGATACGGGAGAGAAGGTAACATTAAACCTTAAACCGCTCAGCTTTACCCTGAATGTCCTTCTTGGTCTTAAATAACCATTTACAATATAAGGGTTTACAATATTGATGCAAATCAACTAGCTCTCATACCTTGTTATGCTTAATGGATTGCATCTCGTCCTTTATGGCATCCTACCACAAATCTGAATGGGATCCAATAACAACTTCTATAAGAGTAACTGGATGCACAATGTGTCCAATATCATAGGGTTGTTTACCTAAATAGACCATGTAATCAGATGGGATAGTAGGTAGCCTCACTCTAGTGAATCTTCGCGAATGCATTGGTTCTTGTGCCCTAGGAACCTTTATCTGTTCATGTATGGGTTCCTATTCTTATACAGGCATAGTAGTATCCGTCCTATTATCGTCTAAAGGGTGAGAGGTGCCACCCTCATCAAAAGCATCATATTCCATAAACTTAGTTATTTGTGGTTCAACTATTCTAGCCCCCTTCTCTAAAATAAAATTTGTACCCTTTAAAATGGTCGAGATATCCAACTAAGTAGCAATGAGTAGAACAAGTGTACATTTGCATTCATAAGGATTATACAAACGTAATTTAGTAGGGCAGTCCCATACACAAATGTGTGAAAGGCTAGGCTTCTACCCTTTCCAGATCTCAAAATGCATCTTTGGAACTGACTTACTCGGGAATCTGTTCAATATATACAATGTCGTCTTTATGGCTTCACCCTAAAGGTAGGTTAGTCCTGCTCTCCATTGACCTCATCATATCCTTTAGGGTGCGATTATGCCTTTCAGCTACACCATTTTGCTCAAGATTACCCAACATATTGACCTAAGTCGCTATTCCAACTGATTCCACATATATAGAAAACAAACCCTTTTCTTGTCCTAAAACACCATGTTTGCCATAATACTCTCCTCTATGGTTAGATTTGATAATCTTAATGGATTTTCCTATTTGGTTCTCAACTTTTAGTCTTAAAGATCTTGAATTTATCAAGAAATTCATACTTTTCCTTGAGTAAGAACACATAACTGTAATGGGAGTAATCATCAATAAATGTTAGAAAATATCTAGAATTGCACAACGTAGCTATATAGAGTCCGCTGATATCCGTAATATAAGGTCTATTAAACCAGAAGCTTAGGTTTTTTTCTTTATTTTGTTTAACTTACCTCTACAACAGTCAACACAAGTTTCCATATCATCAAAATCTAGAGTTGGGAGAATGTTTTCCTATATCAATTTCTCAACTCTATCTCTAGAAATATGGCCTAAGCATTTATGCCACATCATGTATGATGTTTCCTTTATCAGAGATCTCTTTCGAGTAATAGGTTTAGTAATATATGAATAAGAATACATTTTATAAGGGGTAAGATACATTTTATTTAATCCATATAATAAGAAGGCAGTTCCAATATGTTTTGCATTGAAAGAAAAATTTACAACTAAAGTATTAATGATAAAAATGATAACATTATTTGTCAAACACTAATACAAAGATCAGATTCTGTCTAAAAGATAATATATAAAATGTGCCGTTTAATATAATTACAAACTCGTATTGAGGTTTAAACATACATCCCCTACATGCAAAATGATAACTTCTTCATTATTGCCAACCATCAGTTTCTCCTCCTCTTTAGTTGGCTTTCTCCTAGATTTGAACCCCTGTATTATGGAAGCAACATGATTAGATGCTCCACTATCTAGCCACCAAGAACTGGATGTGGCTATAGCAATATTGGATTTATGAAACATATAAGCCAAGGAGTTACCTTACAGTTCCTATTTTACTTTCCAGACTTTATATTTCTAGACCCTTTTTCTTACAGAAGAAGCATTGTATATTCTTTAAATCTCATGGAACCTTTGCAATACTAAACTGACCGGTTTGTAAATGTAAAGAGAGTTTGGACTTCCTACCTGTGAACTTTTGGGGGTTGCCTTTCCCTGTCCTTTTGGCTGCAAACAAAGCAATATGAGGAGTATTCTTCAATTTCTCCCCCTCTGCAACACATCGGGAAATCAAGGCATTGATATCCCAGGTCTCATCCTGGGAAATATAAGAAGTGATTAGCATACCAAACTCTGGCGAGAGTGTATTCAGAGCTTAGTGCACTATCACTACATTATGAATTAGAGTCTTTAGTGCCTTTAGCTTGCTCTAGAGGTGGACCATCCTGATGATGTATTCCCTTACTCTCCCCCTTCTCTAGTATAACTTATAGAGAATAATTATTTACACAAGGTGCTTATCTTAGCATTGGATGAAACCTTGTACCTCTGGGAAACATTATCAAAAAACTCCTTTTCTATGTTAGTGTCCGGTAGTCTATTTAGTGGATGATCTGGGATTGACCTCTTAATGGTCAAATAGCACATCCTGTTTGACTCCTCCCAGGTTACAAGGATGCTTTATCAGCTTCTGACTTGATGGACGTGAGTCGAGATGGTTTATCCATTAGCATGGTCATGTTGATATCTGCCATCTCCAAGGCAAACTCTACATCCTTCTTCCACTACTTAAATTTGAAACTAGTTAGGGTTTTAATGGTGACATTGTTGATATTGACTGAAAAGGTGACTACAAAATAATAATGCAAAGATCAGCACAAATGTATAATAACAGCGATACTCAAAGCCTTAAAATAGTATCTTTATCGAGAATCTGATTACACATATTATGAAACACCTGTGGGCTGAATATGTGTATACAAATATAGTTAATTAATCATTTATCACTTTTTAGGTATAAGTGAGTTTTAAAGAAAAAGGATTCAATTAAGAGCCAATTAAAATAGGTAAAGGTCAAAAGGAAAGTTGATCTTAGAATAGGGATAAGAATTTAAACACAAATCAATAAGAAATTAAAGATTAAAGATTTATGAAGATGTTCCCTTTATCTTCTATTCTTCCTTGTTTTTATGTTGTTCTTTCTTATTTATTCATAAACTAACATGGTAAATTTTAGGGTAGGATGGATCCTAGAATTTGATGATTTGAATTGACATTTTAGTTTAACTAGATTCCTAGTTTCTTGAGAATTGTTCATGTTTTTTTTATATTGTTTTGAATTGAAGGAACAAAAGTTAAATATTCAACAATTAAATTCAAATATTGATTGAGAGATAATTTTTATGGTTAGATTACAATATGAATGAGAAGGTTTGAGTGGGTTATTTAAGAGATAATTGTATGATCCTTGTAGGTTAAGGTAACACCTATCATGAGAATTCATAAAGTAGATTAATGAACTATTAGATTATCTTGATTAAAAAGAGATTTTAGTTAATTGGATTTAAGAATAGGGATTATGTTGCTTAAGAGAGAGCATAATTATAACTTAGGAACTCTTACTGGTCTAAGGAATTAGACTTATTTATTAAACCAAAGTGAAGTCAAAACTTAGTAAATTAAAAAGGAATATTTTATTTGGATCTAATTTATGCATAGATTGTTTTATACTTGCTCATTGTTTCAATTTGGAGTTTTAATTGTTCATTCACTTTCTTTTAATCAATCATGTTTAATAGTATAGATAATTAAATTTATGAGAAATTGGTAATTGGTAACTAATCCTTATATGATTCATTTATATTCCAGTTGCCCTTAGGTCTAGCAAATCCACATGTTGGAACAACTGCATAAGTTCTTTGCTAACTCCCATATTGTATCTCGCACCACCTTCTATTTGACTGGAATTCAAGGAACAATTGAAATCTCCAACTGCTAACAATGGGTTTTGTATAACTGAATGAAAAACATACAAGTTAGACTATAGTTTCTCCCTCTGGAATGCAAAGTTGGAGGCATATATTAGTGTGATTTCGAAAGGAAGAGAATTGTCTCTCATCTAATAATGATGTAATAACTAATCACTCATATTGCAAGTTGTTACCACAATGTAATTTGAGTTGTTTAGACAGATGATACGTCCATTATAATGATATGTATGATTTGTAATTGTTTGCCATTGACCACCCAAAAAAGATAGCCCAGACTGAATGAGTGGGGCTTTATATTTTTTTCTGTAAAAGTCCGATCAAAATAGGTTTTCGATCAGTCTACAAGTCTCTCACCATGTATTTTTTAAGAGGCTTATTTAGCCCTTTTGTAATCCATACCAATATTGTCATCTAAGGGGAGACCCCCTTTTGTTTTGCTTTTTGCCTAGTAGACCTTCTTTTGGAAGTAGTGGGAGTCACTTACGAAACATATGTACATCCATCTATGTTGATCTTCTCTACCTGTAGCATGATCATATTGCTTGGATCATCGGGTTATATCTTATGCACACTATTAGCAACTTTAACTATACGTTATTTTCTAACTCTAGATCAGCTTCTATATATTTCTGAGTTATAGTTTCAGAAGCTTCCTACATCCTCCCTTCCTCATGATCGATGCTAACTTTAGTTGAATTATTCTGACTTCAGTAATTATATTCAACTCATTGGCCACCTGTAATGTTTCTTCAGTCCTACCGAGATCAACTGACTTGGATTCCAACCCTAAGATCTACTCCTGCCAATAAGTTTTATATGTTTTGTGTATTGGTATCTACTTTTTTATTGTGGTATGAGGCTTATATGGATAGGAAAATTTAACTTGAAATTTCACCAACTCCCCTACTTCCCAAAGTTTTATAATAGATAGTGATTCTAACAGATCTGCAGTTCTCTTGATCTAGACACAAATCTTAGCATATCCAATTCTCTCTATATTCAATGTTTGAGCATCCATACACAATGACTTACGTAGAGAGTTGGCTAAAAAACTTAGCCCTTCCACTGTCCACAATTTAAGAGGCAAGTTATGAAATTGAACGCATATAGGAAACACTTCCACACCCTCTTTATCAAATGCTATCATTGGTTTCCACTTTTGAATAAACATCGGTTGGCCCTCTATATGCCAAGGTTCCAGTTCCATAATCTCAAACAAGTTACTATCAGATGCAAATATAAACAAAATGGTTCCATTTTCCATAAGTAAGGTTATTTCCAAACCCTCCTTACCCCATCAAACAATAGCTCAAGTATTGACGAGTGGAAAGATAGGTCTTTTACTCCAAAAGGATTCCACAGATATGTGCTTAATTGATTGTACATTTATTCCATAACACTTAGTGTTTAATGCTATGAAATGCTTAAAACATTCACTTCAGTTCATATTTGGTTTTAGGTACAATTCGGAAGTGAAGGAGCTAAAGTGAGTTGAAAGCACAATATTGAGCCATCTTGTTAAGATTCACTCTCACTTGTCTTCATGGAGCTAGAAGAAGAAGGATTAAAAGAAAAGAAGAGACAAGAATATGAAGCGCATATGGTGTATTGCAAGCCACGACCATGATTTAATTTGTCATGGCTGCGACTCATCAATCATCACTCATAGCCATGCAATATATCTCACGCCCATAACACAGGTTGTCATGAGCTTGACACTCTTTGCATACCCATGCAAGGAAGTGTCATAATCGTGAGTCTCCATGAGGCCATTCACGGCAGTGACACTTTAAGTCACGCTTATGACTGCTAACAACTATCCTATTTTCACTATAAATATAACATTTTATAACAACAAAAGGTATGAAAGGTTTAAGGAATCATTCTAGGGGTTTCTGGAGTTGACACAGGGGCAAAGTTTATATCCTTTGGAGACCTATGGAGGGCTAGGCTTTCTTGACCCAGTTCAGAGGTGATATTGACACCGAAGAATCTGGTTAAGCATTTCTCTCATTTTTTGTTATTCTTTCTCTTAGGAATTGATTATATTATCCTATGTTTAATGTTTAGGAGTTGTGTAAGAATGATTGAATGCTCTATTTGATTGTTTTTATGAAAGAACCCATTGCTAGACTCTTTAATAAAATTCGTAATTATTATGTTGAGATTCGTTTGTAGCTACTAATGGCTTTGAATCATTAGGAATAACATAGCCTAGGTTAAATGACCTGAGCTTATGTGGTCGTTACCTTAATTAATCTATTTTCCTAACTTGTAATGCGAATGTCCAATTAAATCTAGAGAACTTGTTTGATAGCTAGGTTTAATTAACAAGCTCTTCTTACAAGCTCTTTTTAATTAGCTTGTTAATTAAATATCACCTAAGGGAAAACCTAGTTTTAATGAAATATAGTTTTAAGATTAACCTATGATTAATAGTTTCTAGGAGAGGTATGAGAACAATAATTTAATGAAATATGTTTAATTATGTGTAGGCCGAGATTGAAACAATGATGGGGCCCCTAACAAATTCATCACTTTCATCACTTTTAAATGCTTTCTTTAATTTATTTTCATTAGTTTAGTTTCATTTTATTTTCTTATTTGAAAACCAAACCAAAACCCCCCTTATAACCTAAACACCAATTCTTTTCATAACAAAAGATAACTGAATACTCTCTGCGGGATCGACCTAGACTGACCACTGCTATAATTGTAGGTCTAGTTATTTTGAGTAGTGTTACGAAACGCTACATCCGTTGCCGAAGGGTAGGCTACTTTAGTTTTTATTCTTAATTTTAATTGGTATTTTGTACATATTTGATCTTTTCACTTTTTGTTTAGCGTTTGTGTGTAGAAAAAATTAAAAAAAAAACATTGAAGGAAGTAGTTTCTTTTATAACTCATATACCCAATCTTATAGCTCAAATTGGAATGATCATACTAACTTTAGTTATGGATGGGATAACTAGCAAACTTACTTCCTTGATAGTTTACAGGATGCACAATAGTTTATGTATAAACCATAAGCTTCTTATTAAGACTCAAGTCCATAGTTGGAAGAATTACTTAATGTTATAGTTGCTAACAATGTTCAAATTCAACAGAATAATCTACAATTCCAACAAAATGAAGGGCAATTTTGGCAGGATACAAGGTCTAGCTTCCAAGACTTAGAGAGGCAATAAAACTCAGGTACATCACTAGAAGAATTAGTTAAAATTTATGCTACTAATACTTTGCAATTTTAGTTGGAAGAAATGCAATTCCAATAGGTGGGTCAGCTGGTAAAAACTTTAACCACCTAGCATCAAAAAGCAAATAGATGCAACTATCTCAACCTGAGGTTTACCCAAAGGACGTTAGTTCAGAGACCTTACAGAGTGAAGAGGAGCTTGAGAATCCTGAGAATATTACTCAAGGAATTGCTGGTGAGAAGAAGAAGTGGAGAAGGATCTCGAAGCAGAAAATGATACATCATTCAGCTCAAAGGTGAGTATTGAGTCCATAATTATTTTAAGACTAATTCTTCACCTTTACATAGTAGATTGGAGAAATTAAACGAAGAAGAAAAATTTAAAGAGACATTTGATATATTTCCAAAGTGCATGGTCTCAGTAAAGATTAGAATTTTGAAGATAGGGAAGCCAATGTATGTGAATAATCAACTTAGGCCCTATACTAATGAACATCAAGTGGAGGAAGTGCATGTGACACCTAAAGATCATAATTTTGTCACGTGATGAGGAGAAAAAGGAGTCAAGCCCGTAACAATAAACAAAGGCACTTCTTGGGACGCAAACCAAGGGATGTTTATTTTTTTTCATTATATTTTCACATTTGTTTCTTATATGCATGTATGCTTTTAAGTTTGTTGGTTTGTATGTGTTTTTAAGTTTTCAATCAAATAGAGAGAGAATCAAACAAACAAATAAACATTTTCTCTTTTTCTATTTCTTCTAAGACTATATAGTAATGATTAGAGAGTGAATTGGCTAAAAGAACCCATGACAACTTTAGCATGTACTTTTTACTCTTGTGATTGGTCAATATGCATTGTCTTTAGAAGAGTAGTGACTAGTAGTAGACACAAGCCAGTGAGAGTTTGAGCCTTTTGATATATGTTTAATTATTGATATATTTAATCATTTCCACTTAGCGATCAATGATACAAAAATGCTTAAGATACCCACTTTAATTCATATATGATTTTAGGTACAATTTGGAAGCAAAGAAATTAAAGTGAGTCGAAAGCTCTATATTTTGACCATTTTCTGAAGATTAATTTTTACTTGTCTTTATGGAGTAAGAAGAAGAAAATTAAAAAACAAGAAGAAAATTAAAAGAAGAAAAAAAAGAGCAAAGAATAGTGAATGAAGATGGACAGTTAGAAAAAGAGACAAAAATGACAGTGCAAGATGAAGAAAACGCAGTGCAGGAGGACAAGGCAGGAGATAAAATGCAGCGCAACAGTTGGAGGTTAGAGCAAAATGCAGTCTGCGTTTCACGAAGATGACGTCTGCGTAATGCAAACAACTGTGTTAAACGCAGATAAGAGTTGCGTTTCACAGACAAAGGCTAAAGGGTTTTTAAGTTGCGTGAACAGTAAGGTGGATATATGTTTTATTTGTCAAATCAGTGAATAGTGAGGAAAAGAGTGAGTGGCGTGAGAAGAGAACAAAAGAGAGCTTGCTGCAAAAACAAAGATAGAGCAGCTAGGGTCTTCGGTAGGGTTATCAATGAGGGCTGAAACATTTTTTGGGGAGAGACCCATGGAAGAGTAATGTCCCGACGTCAATTTAGAGGTGACATCAATGCCAATGACCTGGGTTAATTGTATTTTACTGTTTTTGTTGTTTCTTTCTCTCATTAGGAATTGATTTTGTTATCTTAGGTTAATTGATTTGGGTTTTGTGTATGGATAATCAGAATTTTATTAATTGTTTGGTTATTTATGTACAAACCCATTGAGTTTTGGGAAAGGATTTAATTGTAAACCCATTGCTAAAATTTCGATATAATCTGTAATTGTTATATTGAAATTCTTGTGTAGTGACTAATGATTCTTAATCATTAAGGATAACATGACCTAGGTTAAATGACGCATCATATGTAGTTGTTGCATTGATTAATTAGTTTTCCTAATTCGTAATGCTACTACCTATTTAAACCTAAAGATTGTATCCTAGATTATTCGGTGGTTAGGTTTAATTAGTGACCGTATCATGATTAAACAAAACCTAAGGGAAAACTCGAGTTAATTATTAACCCACGATTAATAGTGCTAGGATAGATTTGAGAACAACAAATCAATGAAATATATTTAATTAAGGTGTAGGCCGAGATTGAACCAAAGAACCGGGTCCCTATCGAATTCCTTAATTTTATCATTTTTCACACGTTTTCTTTAATTTGTTTTTATCAGTCTAGTTTTAATTTATTTTCTTATTTTAAAAAATCCAAAACGCTCGTTAAACCTAAACACGGGTTACTTTCATTTCATAAATTTTGCACAGTCTCTTTGTAAGACCAACTTAGACTCACCACTGCTATAGTAGTAATCTAGTTATTTTATTTTGACTAACGTTACAATGCGCTGTCAATTTTGAAACCGTTGCCGAGGCGTGCGGTGTTTTAGTTTTTGTTTGTGATTTTAATTATTGTTTTGTATATATTTACTCGTAACTGATTTCTTTTCAGTTATTTCATGATCTTTTCATTTTTTCGTTTTTGTGAATAAAAAAATCAATATGGATGGAAGTAATTTCTTTTATAACTTATGTTCTTAATCCTATAACCAATGTTTGGATTGATCAGCCTAACTTTTGTTATGGATGTGATAATCATCAGAATTACTTCCATGATAGTTTGCAGGACGTACACCAATTCTCATCCAGACCAAAAGTTTCCTATTACAACTCTAGTCCATCTCTGGAAGAGTTGATTAATATTGTGAATGCTAATACTTTGCAATTGCATCAAAATACTCTATAATTCCAGCAGGATGGAAGGTAATTTCCACAAAATACATGGTCTAACGCCTAAGATTCGGAGAGCCAAAATGACTCAAGTACATCTCTAGAAGAATTATTTAATATTATGGCTGCTAACAATCTTCAAATTCAACAGGATATGTAGCAATTCCAACAGAATATGCAATAGTTGTTTCAGCAAGGTGTGTAACAAATCCGACAGGATGCTCTGCAATTCTAGCAAGATGCATTGCCTTTATGGGGAGATATCAATCATATAGAACTGCAAAGCGAAGAGGAGTAGTTGTATCAACCTGAGGTGTACCCAATGGACGCTTGTGCAGAAACTTTATAAAGTGATGAGGAGCTTGAGAATTTTGAGAGCAATACTCAAGGAATTGCTTGTGTCGAAGAAGTTGAGGAGGAGCTCGAGTTAGAAAAGGCTATATCTTTTAGCTCGGAGGTAAATACTGAGTTCCATTTTATTGTTGAGAATGACTCTTTACTTTTACCTAGCAGGTTAGAGGAATTAAACGAGGAGGAAAAAGGTAAAGAGACATTCAAGATGTAACGACCGAACTCTGGCCAGTCCGTTACTGTGTAGAGCCCGGCCTCTACCACCGGCACTCCAGGTATTGTCCT
>JAOTBA010000009.1:3038927-3054740 GCA_025629845.1 Erythroxylum squamatum | reverse complement strand
ATCGCTATTAAAGTTTGTAAACATTTACCTTATGATGTTGATGAAATGTGAATTTGTGTATGGATATGGCATGTGAAGTGTATATGGATGAAATGAGTTGAGTTCAAATGTAATGTATCGGAAGAAGTTTTCCGTTTAAGTTGATGAAATTTGTATATGAATTGTTGGTATATATATATGTGTGGGAGAGTTTTATGAAAAAGGGAAAGATAGGATTTTTTTAAATGATGAGACATGGTTGAATATGAAGAATCAAATGAATTGAGGTGAGGGATCTATGAATACCGTTTGAATTTTTTTGAATTGCTTTGAATGGCGTCGAAAAAAAAACCCATACCGATTTGGATTGGTTTAGACCAAGTCGTCTTCTCGGAAGATGTAACTTGTCTTTATAAATTTCTAACGTTTTTCTAAAGTATGCGTTTTCGGATGTCGGAATTAAAAGTTTTGACCTTAAGCGTTTTGCTTTTGTTGGTTTTCGCCCACTTTGTTTTTCGAGAAATTCTGTACACACGCTTTATATTTCTAAAGGTTGGGTTCCGGAAACGGGGCCCAACATCTTTCTTCTCACTCTCCAAAAAATATCACAACTTTCTTTTTTTAAATGATCAAAAAAAATTCAAAATTTGTATTTCTTTAAGCAAATTTGGAGAGAATATATGATAGTTGTAGGTTGCATGATGTTTTAATAGGCATTTTAGTATGTTTTTTAGTTGTTAATTAATTGATTAATTCATGTTTAGGTTTAGAATTGTGTTAATTGGTTAGATATTTGTGTTTTGACTGTTATGTGGGTTAAAGCATGCTATTGAGCTTTAATTTTGTTTATTTGAGGTGCCTTGATATATTTGTTAGTGTTTGAGAGTAGATATTGAAGAACGGAGGAGATTCGGAGGAAGCCCGAAAGAAGACCCAGGGACACGATTGTAATATCCTAGTTCAATTACTGTACTATGTAATGTGTTGTACATGCATTTTTAGAGAATGCTCTATTTATGGTGTATTAAAGTAATTTAAGTGTTTAAATCTATTATCGATATTATAACGAAGATCACGGATAGACCAGATACAATTCTGGACTCGACCGAAAATTTCTCTAAAATTTTTTGAGAACTCTAAAAAGCTACAGAATGAGCCCAAACGAGCTTTAAAAGCCTTGAAATGTGATTTGGAGATTTATATGACACTTTTGAATGAAATCCAGACGATTTTAGTGACATTCAGTGATTTCTGGATTCAATTCGAAAATTCTTCTAGGCAACTGAAAAGTTATCGAATAATTTCAAAATACGATGAAAAGCTCCAAAATTGGTCTAGGAACTGAAACGGGTTGGAATGGAGGTTGTTTGAATAGGAATCGGGTAATCCAAAATTATTGGACTAAAATGCCCTTTTTGGAAAATAATAGGTATTGATGATTTTAAACCCATTCAAAAATTTTAAAAGCATCCAATGAATAAGTATTGAATCTAATTAGAGTATTTCATAGTCAATTTGATGATAAGATAGTTGTGAAATATTTTTGGGATTTGATTCGGTTAGTTGGTGAATTAAAATCATTAAAGGCAATTTGGTCTTTTTGTATAAATAGCGTAAGTGGATTAGTGAGTCACACCTAATGAACAATTAGAAGTTTTCTTAAAGGTTAAGCATGATTAATTGAATGGTGATGAGTCATTAAAAAAATGGCCAATTAGAAGATGCCATGTGTAATGCACTAAAGGATATTAAAGGAGTAAAGTAAAACCAATTGCTTCCTTCTTTCAACATAAACGTGAGAGCAAAACAAAAGAAGAAAAAGAAGAGAAGAAAGAATGAATTTTCATCCAATGAGGTAAGAAGGAGAGTGCAACTGATTTTTGATGGGTTTTGGAGAATGATTTGAAGAGAGCTTGATCAAGACTAAGTGTTCTTCAATTTTTCGAAAGATTGGAGGAAAAAGTGGTAAGTTTCCTTGCTTAAATTTCTAATTTTTATGAGTTTTCTTAAGTGAGATGGATATGTTTAAGATCAATGTTTTCTTGGTATTACTTTGATGTTTCTTTGTATGAAATTAGTTGAATATGATAAGAGAGAAATGTGTCGTGGAATTCTATCTTAGGTTAAATTAAACTAGTCCCAATAGTTTAGCCATAACTCAACCTACATACTTTAAAATTGGGTGATGCTAATTGTAGTTGAAACCTAAGACATAGTACTAAAAATATTTAGAAGAAATCTAGACCTAATTCGGGATGAATGATATTGAAATTTTAGATTGAAAATGGTAACCTGATATTGCCCCTGTGTTGAAACAACTTGTGATATTTGGTACATTTTTCATGATGTTGAAGTTTAAATGGCATGATTTTTTATGATATAGAAACTAAAGACATAGGGGAGAAAGTGTCTAGAAGACTTGGAAACCTAATTTGAACGTTTAATATATGAAAAATAGGGAACAAGTGGAGGTATGAATTCTTGACAGGGGTCATAACCGTGACTTATCATGCATGATTATGGTATGGTGAATTAAATTGGGTGAGATTATGTTTTGAAGAAATTAGTAAGTTAGAATGGGTAAAATATGATATTTAAGCGAATTTTGAAGTTATATTTGGAATTGGAGACCAATAAGTTAGCCTACGTAAGTAAGCAAAAATATGGTTAACGTACGTGTTACGCGATTAAATAGTAATCTCGAATTTGGTTAACCCGAACTATAGTTTTAATGTCTTATTTCCTAATATGGAAATAAATGCCCAAGCAAAATGCACTTTGTGTAGGTAAAGGACAAGCACCGAACGCGTGAATGTGCTTGGAGATAAGTTCGCAAAACTGTGAGTGTATTTTAACTATTTTATATTACTAGATTCTTTGCAAAAGAATTGATGACATATGAGATTACTTTGAATTGAGTTTATTCAAATGATTTTCATTCGAACATGAAATGAATATTTATGTTAAGTTTTGTGAAAATGATATTTTATAAGTGAATATTGCTAGCATAAGATTTTTCTTTAGCAATATATGAGTTTTAACTTGAAAGTTAAAATTTATATGATTGGAAGTTGCTTTTACTTATGGTACACTGCTAGGCTTTATACATGTTATTATACCTGTATATCTATAGCAATTAACCTATTACAGGTAAGTAATGTAGAACCAGTTCCGTACATAATGGCTAACCACTCACGGGTAAGTGATGTAGAACCAACTCCGTGACTTATTACAGGTAAGTGATGTAGAACCAGCTTCGTGACTGCTGGTTTATAGCAGTTAACCTATTATGGGTAAGCGATGTAGAACAAGCTCTGTAGCTAGTGGTTAACTGGTCACAGGTAAGTAATATAGAACCAACTTCGTGACTTTAGGCCTAGTGTACCGTATGGTAAAGAAATCACTGGTGGGTAAAGAAATTACTGGTGGCCTATGTTAAGGAAAGTCATGAAAATAGTAATTCTGCCACTATTTATGTTAAAAGTGATTTGTAGGTACCGTATGATACCAATTCTAATAGTTGGCTTATTTTTCAATATTAAAGTTTTCAGAAAACTTATTACCACCAATGTTTATTGATTAAGGAAAATGAAAAATGAAAACTTTTTATATAATGAGTTTAATTTCGAAAAGCATTTCGAAATAGTTTTTCAAAAAAATTGAAATTATATTTTACGAAATGTTATGTTATTACCAAATTTGATGATGCATAGACAAATTGTTATGAAAATGTTTTACCATAAACTTTATGATTGTATGGAATATTGTAGTTATATTGTTATGAAAAGTTCAATTTTCTTATAAATTGATTACACTCATTGAGCTCAATTCACCTTTATTTTTTATGCTTTTAAACAAACCACCCCAGGTATGTGTACAAGTATTGTAGTAATTAAGACTCT
Source organism: Erythroxylum squamatum (assembly GCA_025629845.1). Taxonomy (NCBI): domain Eukaryota; kingdom Viridiplantae; phylum Streptophyta; class Magnoliopsida; order Malpighiales; family Erythroxylaceae; genus Erythroxylum; species Erythroxylum squamatum. Next base: position 3,050,859 of record JAOTBA010000009.1, on the reverse strand, counting down.
GCCTCAAGATTAGTTGTATCGTCGAATTCTGCTGTGTTTATGTTATTTTTGCTATGTATGTGATATGTTTTAAGTTATTTTGGAAAGAGTTCAAAAGTGTGATCTTGTGAATATTAGTGGATTTGTAAATATATTTTTCTTAATGAACTATACGGGCTTTGATCCTTAATAACGTTTCTAAAATGTTGAGAATTATTTGTTTGGGGTTGCTTGTGAGTAAACTTGAAGTCCATAATTTGTAGTTGAGAAATTGGTGTGAAAAAATTGCGTTATGCAGGTATTTTGAAAATTTTAGGAAGGTTAAAATACAATCGTTGTGCTGTTGAAATTTTTAATAAAATTATTAAAGAAAGAAAGGGTTTTCCACAATTTTTCAAACTTTTAACTTTAAAGTATAAAAGGTTTTTAACAGATGAATTACTTGGCTTTGCGGGAAGCATTCGATTGAGTTAAATATTGATTGGAGGGCTACCATGGGGTCACTTAGAGGGCTTCACTCAAGTTCCTGAAGGAGTACTCAGGGATGGGTCCTTTTAATGATCGTGGCACATAAACATTTGTGGGATACCAAGATTGTGGCCTAGTCAATCACGATCGTGACAAAGAGCATTTTAGCAAGTCACGATCGTGGCTTGTGCGATAGCAGACGTAGATTGGCTTCTAAAACTTAATTTTCGAGGACATTTTGGACTTTTTGGGCCCAAGGAAAAACCTAGTTTTTACCCTAAATAGAAAAGACTACAGAAAGGGCAAAAAAAACCCCTAATTTTCGTGTGCCTCCATTTGCTACATTGGGAAATATCCAAGGAAGAAGATGAAGAGGAAAGAAGAAAAGAAAGAAGAAGGTAGAGCTTCAACTGCTTTAACCTTCAATCCTCCAAGTTATTTTCTTTATGTCCATCTTTTATTTCCTGTATTTGATGTATGATATGGGATTGATGATGATGAATCTTAGGTTAAGGATGTTCTAACTTCTTTTAGGGTTTATACCTAATTTAATGTTAATCTAGTTGCTTTTGTTAATAATGATGATGGGTGTTGTGATTTTTTTTGTATATTATGCTTCGGTAACAAATCAAGAGAGTAAGCTGATAGCAAAATGATTAGATTGGGTAATGAGAGTTAAACAATCTAATAGATCACGTAAATAATTAAATCGGTAATTTATGCGAAGAGAGATCTCGTGTGAGAACCTGATAGTCTATTAAAGGACTTAAGATCTAATTGGATGTGTTTTTTGTTAATTGAGAGATTACAAATTCCATAATTCAGTTAGGGTTAGATAATTATAACTCGAGAGAGAGTAATACACCCTTCAAAAGTTTAGGGCCGACACCACATTAACTTAAAAGTGACTAAGTTAGCATTAATAATAAGATAAATTGCCTTTCTAAAAAATTGTTAATCTTCCTTGTTTGAATTCCAATTGTCATTTGGTGGTGATCAATCTTGATTTCTTGTGTTAATTTTACGATTTCCTATTTTCAATCAATACATATCTGACTGTTTACTTTTTATTTTCATTTTAATTATCCTTTTGGGCCTTAGACAACTTAAAATTTAATTAGCTCACTAACTCCTTAAGGGATCGACACCTCATATACTACACTTTTGACAAGTGAACTTGCGGTATTTTAAGGAATAAGAAATTGTAAAACTTGCCCACTCGATCAAGTTTAATAAACCTCGAAGAAGGATGTAGAGCGGTGATGGAATGTCAACGTAGATTGAACCCTTACCTGGAAGAAATGGTCAAGAAGAAAGTAGTGAAACTCTTAGTTGTAAGGATAATTTATCCTATATCCGATAATGAATGGGTTAGCTTGGTCCAGTGTGAACCAAAGAAGGGTGGAATGACTGTAATGGAGAATGAAAGTGGAGAATTAATTTCAATAAGAATAGTCATGGGATGGAGAGTGTGCATAGATTATCGTAAACTCAACATGGTGACTAAAAAGGACCATTTCCCTCTCCCGTTCATAGATCAAATGATAGAAAAAGTGGCTGGTCACTCATTCTACTACTTCTTGGATGGTTACTCAGGGTATAATCAGATATTAATTGATATGTGCTTAATTGATGATGAAGTTGTTCAATAACACTTAGTGAATATTGCAAGGAAAGTGCTTAAGATATTCACTTTGACTCAATGTGGTTTTAGGAACAATTCGAAAGCTAAAGAGCTAAAGTGAGTCAAAAGCGCTACATTTGAGCCATTTTTCGAAGATTCACAATCCTTTGTCTCCATGGAATAAGAAAAAGAAGGATTAGAGCAAGAGGAGACATGAAAATGCATGAAGATGAAGAGAAAAGTCATAAGAATGCAAGTCACGATCATGACACAAAATTTCATGGGTGTGACTAATGTGCACAGCATGACACAAAGTGTCGTGCACCATAACATGTCATAGCCGTGACTACTTGAGTCACGCCCATGTAAGTGCACCATACATGTCATGGCCGTGACTCTTACACATATCCTCTTGAAACCCTAGTTTTTAATATAAATAGACATGTGATGGTAGAGCAAGGGAGTTGAAAGAATATGATTGTTTTTTGGCTGAAGCTTCGGGAGCCTTTAGGAGAGAAGAGAGTGCGATGAAGTTCTCACATATGGAGAGACCCATGGAGGGGAAACTATCCCGATGCTGGTTTAGAGGTGAAATTAACGCCGACAACCTGGTTAATTGTATTTCTTCCTTGAATTTGTTATTTCTTTTTCTCTTATGGATTGATTGTGTTATCCTGTGTCTATTGTTTGGGTATTGTGTAAGAATGAATGAATGCTCTATTTGATTGCTTCTATCTATGAACCCATTTCTAGAATCAAATACAATACGTAATCGTTGTTTTTCCAATTTATTTGCAGTAACTAATTGTTCGTAATCATTAGTGATAACTTAACATAGGTTAAATAATCTGAACTTATGTGATTATTGCATAGATTGGTCTATTTTACTCACTTATAAGTGGCTGTTTGTTTAAACTTAGTAAACGTTTACTAGGTTATTCGATACCTAGATTTAATTAACGAGCTCTTCTTAGTTAACTATGACCTAAGGAAAAACCAGGATTAACAGAGCTTGTTGTTAATCTACGACCAATAGTTCAAGGAGAGGTAAAAGAACAACAAATCAATAAAATATGTTTAATTAAGATTTAGGTCCCCAAACCTAAACGTCGATTAATTTCATTTCAACAACTTTACACACACTCTCTGTGGGATTAACCTAGATTCACCACTGCTATAGTAGTAGTCTAGTTTATTTTGACTAGTGTTACGACGCGCTGTCAATTTTGGCACTGTTGTCGGGGAGTATGGTGTTTTAGTTTTTGTTTGTGATTTTAACTAGTGTTTTGTATATATTTGTTTGTAATTATTTTCATTTCAGTTATTTCTTGATCTTTTCACTTTTTGTTTAGTGTTTATTGTGTTTTTTTACATGGACGGAAGTAATTTCTTTTATAACTTGTATTCTTAATCCTAACCAAGGTTAGACTGATCAACCTAACTTTAGTTATTGGTGGGATAGCCCACAAAATTACTTCCTTGATAGCATGCAAGATGCACAATAATTCCCATATATACCAGAAGTTTCTTATCACGACTCAGGTACATCTCAGGAAATTTGATTAAAATTATGTCTGCTAATCCAACAAGAAGTAAGGCAATTTTCGTAAGATATAGGGTCTAGCGTCCCATATTTAGAAAACCAAGAAAACTCAGGTACTTCTTTGGAGGAATTAGTTAATGTTTGTGTAGCTAATACTTGGCGATTATAGCAGGAAGAGATGCAATTCTAGCAAGAAACAAGTTCTAGGATCCAGAACTTGACAAGCCAGATGGATCAGTTAATGAAAGCTCTCAACCACCTAGTATCACAAAAGAAGCGACACAACTATCTCAACCTGAGGTGTACCCAAGGGTCATTAGCACAGAGGCCTTACAGAGTGATGAGGAGCTTGAGAATCTTGAGTTTAACACTCAAGTAATTGCTTGTGACAAAGAAGAAGTGGAGGAGGAGCTCGGAGAAGGAAAGGATATATCTTTGGGCTCGGAGGTAAATACTGAGTTCTATTTTGTCGTTAAGAATGACTCTTTACTTTTATCCAGCAGGTTAGAGGAATTAAATGAGGAAAAAAAAGGTGAAGAGACATTCAAGATCTTTCCAGTGTACATAGACCCAGTAGAGATTGAAAGTCAAAGGATAAGGAGGATGCTGAATGGGGATGATGATCAACTAAGGCCCTATTTGGAACAACCTCATGTGGAACTGGCACTAACTGTAATACCTAAAGATCACAATTTTGTCACGTGAGAAAACGTGGAGTCGACCCAAAGGAAGATAATACCTTAAGATAATGCACTTCTTGGGAGGCAACCCAAGGGAAGTAAATTTCTTTTCCTTTAAAATTTTGGCATTTAGTTCTTATATGCATGTGTGTTTTTAGTTTGTTTCCTTTTGCTTTTTTTAAGTTTGCAATCAAAATGAGAGAAAGAATAAAACAAATAGACAAACATTATCTCATTTTCTGTTGCTTCTCAGATTATAATCATGATTAGAGTGTGAATTGACTAGAGAATTTCATAGCAACTTTAGCATGTATTTTTACTCTTATGATTGGTCGATGTGCATTATCTTTAAAAGAGTAGTGACTAGTGGTAAACAAAGCCAGTGAGATTTACTTATTAAAATGTTACATTCATATCAGTCTTATTATCTTTTGATAATGTGTGACTTTCATGACATGTACTTCCTTATTTTGCTTTGATTTTCTATTCAAAATCATATTTTTATCACATGCATTAACATGGAGAAGATTAGGCATTTTTTATTCATAAGCTACATAAATCAAATAGCCTACCCTCTTGATATGGTTTTCCTTTCTGATAAGCCCCCTTAAGCTTTATTAGCCTTCCTTTTGTATTAACCACATCACTTTCTTTAAACCTAACCAAATGTCTCACTTAAGCCTTAAAGCTAGTGGAACATTTGTGATTGTTGAATTTGTGGATTTACAAAAGTATAAGTGTGGGGGGTATACATATGAGTGGGTTGGTTATAATGTTGGGAAGTTATTTTATATCTTATCATTGAAATTCCCATGTTGATGTAGTTTCTTTTAATTTTCATAAGATAAAAAAATAAAAAAATAAAATAAAAAGAGAGAGAAAGAAAGAAAAAGAAAAAGAAAAAGAAGAAGAAGAAAAAATGTATAAATAAATGTAGCAACTAGCAAGGAGGAAGTGCATATGTGTTGAAAAATTGTTTATAATTAGTCTTTCCTCCTAAAGTTGTACTGAATAGGTTGCTTAAGTATGTTGAATATGACGTAGATGTTGGCTTAGAAGGTTCACTCTTTGTGGTTTCAATGTATTGTCATCAATTATATGAGTGATTCCTAAGGATTGGTATATGCTTCATGTGGTTTGTGTATGAGAGCTTGGATTTGAGTTGTAAAACATCATTTTTGCATTCATCATAGTTGATGTACACAATTATGAGTGAATATTGGTTTTTGCACTTGATAGTATATTGAGTGATGCTTTTGTTTCACTAGCTTTGATGACTTTTCATGCTACTTTACGCAAATACATCTCACCTTACCTTTGCCACATTACAACCTTAAAAAATCTTTTGATTCATAATTATGCATGTGAATCTTAGTGGTGGAGAAATGAAATGATATGCAAAATTGTGAAATGACATGATCATGAATGGTGTTGAGTGTACCTATGAGCATATCTTGTTTAAACACATTTTTCAAGTCTACCATTAGATTGCTCAGTTTTTAAAGGTATTGAATGTTGATTGATCATGAGTAAAAGCTTGGATTGTTGAGTTCTTGCTGTGATTTTTGAAAGTCAATCATCTTTGCTCATGATTATGTATTCTTGGAAAATATGGGAATGGAGTAAATGTTTTGGGTCTATGAGCTTAATTTTGATGTTTTACCCGAGAACGGCCAAAAGCTAAGTGTGGGGGAAATTGATACGTGCTTAATTGATGATGAATGTATTCAATAACACTTAGTGAATATTGCTAGGAAAGTGCTTAAGATGTTTCACTTTGACTCATATGTGGTTTTAGGCACAATATATAAGCTAAAGAGATAAAGTGAGTCAAAAGCACTATATTTGAGACGTTTTTCGAAGATACACAATCCTTTACCTCCAAGGAACAAGAAGAACAATTAGTGCAAGAGGAGACAAGAAAATGCATGAAGATGAAGAGAAAAGTCATGAGAATGCAAGTCACAGCCATGACACAAAGTGTCATGGGCGTGACTAATGGTGCACCACCATGACACAATACGTCATGGTCGTGATTCACCTTGCAGGGGCGGGACTCAAGTAGTCACGCTTATGATTTAGAGTCACGCCCATGACTCAACATGTAATGGCCGTGACTCTCACACATATCCTCCCAAACTAGTTTTTAATATAAATAGACATGTAACGACAGAGCGAGGGAGATGAAAGAACATGAGTGCTTTCGAGCTGAAGCTTCAGGAGCATTCTAGAGAGAAGAGAGTGCGATGAAGCTCTCACATATGGAGAGACCTATGGAGGAGTAGCTTTCTTGATGCCGATTCGGAGGTGAAATCAACATCGACGACCCGGTTAAATGTTTTTCTTCCTTATATTTATTGTTTCTTTCTCTCTTGTGGATTGATTGTGTTATCTTATGTCTATTGTTTGAGTTTTGTGTAAGAATGATTGAATGCTCTATTTGATCTTTTAGGCCTTAAACAAGTTAGGATTCGATTGGTTAACTTATTCCTTGTGAGATCGACACCTCATATACTATGTTACGACCAGTGCGCATGTAGAATATTGAGAGTTTTATAAGATTGAAACTTGCTCAACAAGGTTGATATAAAATTATAAATTATATAATATAACTATCTTATAATTTAAAAAAAATTAAGTAATATTTTATAAATTTTAAAAATTACTAAAAATTTTACACAGCTGATACTTGTATTACTACTATGCTAAAATCAAATCCAATACTAATATGGTTTTTTTTTTTATAAAAGGAGGCAAAACATTACAAATTACATGTTGGCTCTTGGGTGACAGACCCCCGATTCATCCTCTAATAGGATCGGTATGCATCCCCTAGGTGGGTGCTCGAAAGTAGTGATCCCTAACAAGAACTGTTCTGCATAATTTGCAAGCCAGTCCGCGCTCTGGTTGCCTTTCCAGTAAATATGCCGAATTTCAACGACCCAATTGTGAGACAACAATTTTTGAATTCCCAACACTAAAGAGTTAAGGGCGTAGCTCGAGCTGGAGAAGAAAGCATGTTGGTCACTGTACTCGAATCCACTTCTAATACTAAATGACGATACCCTTGGGACTATGCCAGATTAAGGCCAAAGAGCACATCCCAAAATTCAGCCGTAACTAAGAAATACCAGCTAATATTCTGAAAGAATCCTCCTAACCAAGCGCCAGAACTGTCATGCAGCCAGATATGGTATTAAAACTAATACTCGTATACTATTCCTCCTTTCTTTTTAACTAGAAACTTGACCTCCAAGAATTTGGCATCGCAATAAAAGGGGCTGTTCCTACTTCCTAGTCCTACCCTCGCCACACCAGTACATTTTGGTAAGCAGCTTTTAACACGTAAAGCAATAGCTCCTCCCTCTCTCCTTTTGACACGTAAAACCCTCCCCTCTCGGCCGTACTGCGTCGACAATGGCTCCTCCCTCTCTCCTTGGCCCTCCAGAGCTTCAAAACCAATCAACAACATCGCCATCACAACCCCACCAAATCACCGCTGGAGAGCTTCCGATGGGCCTGACCGAGAACATGTCGGCCACCTTCTTGTCATCAGGCAATCCGTGCCTTGACTTTTTCTTCCATGTCGTTCCCGACACCCCATCCGACTCCATCATTGACCGGCTCCGATTGGCGTGGTTGCACAACCCCTTGACTACTCTCAAGCTCATCTTCAACCTCAGGGGCGTGCGGGGTACCGGTAAGTCCGACAAAGAAGGTTTTTACACCTCTGCCTTTTGGCTTCACCAACACCACCCCAAAACCTTGGCCTCTAACATTCACTTCTTGGATAATTTCGGTTACATCAAGGATTTGCCCGAGATTCTTTACCGTCTCTTGGAAGGACCCGATGTGAGAAAGATCCAAAAGAATGAGTGGAAACAAAGGAAAACAGGGAAGAGCAGAAAAAACAAGTCGAAACTAAGCGAGTCCAGAGAGATTAAAATCGTGAACAACGAGGTGCAGAGAGATGCCAATATAGAGAATAATAGTGAACAAGTTGCGAGAACTGAAAGAAAGGTTGCTATGGCCAATAAAGTTGTTCAAAGATACAGAATTGATCCTGAATTTCGATTCTTATATGAGCGAGTGTCTGATTTCTTTGCAGATTATCTCATGGCAGACATGCAGCACCTGAAATCAGGAGAAACCAATAAGGTCAGTCTAGCAGTTAAGTGGTGCCCATCTCTTGATTCTTCATTTGATCGTTCAACTTTACTATGTGAGAGTATTGCAAGGAAGGTATTTCCTCAAGAATTGTATCCTGAATATGAGGGTATTGAAGAGGCACACTATGCTTATAGAGTACGTGACCGTTTGAGAAAGGAAGTTTTGGTGCCACTCCGTAGGATTCTTGAGTTGCCTGAGGTATATATTGGTGCTAATAAGTGGGATTTAATTCCATACAATAGAGTTGCATCTCTGGCCATGAATTTTTACAAGGAGAAGTTTAAGAAACATGATGGAGAACGTTTCTCCAAGTATTTGGACGACGTTAAGACTGGAAAGGCTAAAATTGCTGCAGGTGCATTGCTTCCGCATCAGATAATATTGGCATTGGGAGACGATGATGGTGGCCGAGTGGCAGAATTGCAATGGAAGAGAATGGTTGAGGATCTTCTCCAGAAGGGAAAGTTGAGAAATTGTTTAGCTGTTTGTGATGTTTCTGGTAGCATGTCGGGTACGCCAATGGAAGTCTCTGTGGCGTTGGGTTTGTTGACTTCAGAGCTAAGTGAAGAGCCATGGAAGGGACAACTCATTACTTTTAGTCAAAATCCAACGCTTCAAGAGGTCCATGGTGATAGTCTTGTGGAGAAAACCAGATTTGTGAAGGAAATGGGGTGGGGGATGAATACTAATTTCCAGAAGGTATTTGATCTTATTCTGACGGTGGCTGTCGATGGAAATCTTAAGGAGGACCAAATGATCAAAAGATTGTTCGTTTTTAGTGATATGGAATTCGACCAAGCATCTTTAAATCCTTGGGAAACCGATTACCAAGTCATAGTTAAGAAGTTCACAGAGAAGGGTTTTGGAAATGTGATCCCAGAAATTGTATTTTGGAATTTGAGAGATTCAAGGGCTACACCTGTGCCTGGGTCAAAAAAGGGTGTTGCACTTGTAAGTGGCTTCTCAAAAAATTTGATGAAGTTATTCTTAGATGGTGACGGTGTCATAAGCCCTGAAGCTGTTATGGAAGCTTCTATATCAGCTGAAGAGTACCAAAAGCTAGTTGTGATTGACTGATCTCATCTTGTGAGTCACAATAATCCCTTTACCCATTTCGATATTTACCTTTTCTTAATGGAAGTTGGTTACTTAGCTAGGCTTTTTTAATGAACGTAAACCTTGTTATTGTTGTTTTTGTGACTCCTTGTTTCCCATTCTTCCATTGTCCTGATCCTCGTTGCATTGTAACGTCCTACCATCTATCATTCAGTTGTACCATTATTGTTAATATTCACTTTGCAACATACTGATATCACAAGCATTTACAGTTTTCACTATTGAAAGTTCAATGTCCTTCACTTACATGTTTGATTTGTGTTCCTTGTCAAAACTTTCCTCGAATATTTTGCTAATGTCGCTACTTGGAACTGCTCTGCATGTAATTATATCATGACTTCTTATTTTCTAGAAAAAAAAATCATATATGGATTATCTGGAATAGTTTTAAGTTCTGTAGAATTTTTAAATGAGATAGTTACTGATCGAGCTATTTTCAATGTGTGTAAGTTTTAATTAATTAACTTCGATAATTCGCAAGTGTACGGTTCGTTTGTGTAGTACCTAAGGTGTATATCCCACAAGGAAGGATAATCTAATCTTAAAATCTAAGGCTAGAACAATTCGCAAAATTCAAAATGTAACAGAACTAAAATGAGAATTCAATTCAATTAAGCAAATCCATTCAAAAATCAATCACGAAAATATTAATAATTTAACAGTTGCAACACACGCTCAAGAATTAACCTAAACGAATTACCAATTGCGAGAAAGAGGGTTTTACCTATCCTTAACGCTAACTTAATTGGTTATAAATTATCGGATTATTGGTTCTAGACGATCTTAGGATTGATTACTCTCTCTCGAGTTATAATCATTAACTTTAGATTAGAAACCCTGATCAGATTATGGAAAATGTTGTTTCTCAATTAACAACCTATCCAAAACCTTAATTAGATCTGAAGTTATCTAATAAATATATCAGAAATCTATGTAAGATTTCTCTTCGCACAATTTACCGATTTGATTTAATTATTGTTCTATTAAATCACTTATTTCTCGTTAGCCTAATTTAATAATTTTTTATTCGATTCACCCTCTCAGTTTATTACCGAATTATGCACGTTCAGAATTAAATCACAATAAATTCAAATAACATATAAATAATCAGATTTCATTAAATCAGAGGTAAAATCACGAAGATGAGTTTAGAACATCATCAACGCAGCCCACGATCGTGGGCCACATCTGAGCCTTCTGTCACGATCATGGCAAGTAGGCTACGATCGTGGGCCATGTGCTGAGCTTCTATCATGATCGTGGCATATGGGCCATGATCGTGGGCCAACTACAGTGCTTCTGTTACTGTTGGATCCCGCTTGAGTCCGGAATCTAACTCTTCAGAATACCATAATACTGAGCGTGGTTCCTTGTAATCTCTTTAACCATCATCGATTCATCTTCTTGCTTTCATACCAAACATCTGTTGAACCTCGTTTTCGAAGCCCAACTTCGGATCATGAAACGTGAGCTTAATCCAATGAAATTTCCTTGAACATCATCGATATCAACAATCCGAAATACAAAAGATGCAAAACCCAATAGTTCTTGAAATGCATCTAAAGTCATGCTTTTACAAAATCTAACTTCAAATACAAAAATATGCATAAACGAAATGTTGCCTCGACACTTGATTACTTGATCTCATTCTCTTCATCTGAAGATGGGATGGAAAGTGGGGGTGAGCTTAAAAAGCTCTTGGGTAATAAGTTTATAACAAATAACAAGCAAAATCGTTCAAAAAGTTCATTGTCATAAAAATCCTTATTGAATCATAAAACACACGTTTCTCAAAAATCTTGTCATGTAATCAAAACCGCAAACAACATAATCGATGCATTTTTCAACTTGTTCACAAATCATAAACACACAAGCACATCAGAAATGGTTTGGGTAGGCCCGTAAATAGAACGTACTAACACATTCCCATATAATGGTCCTGTGTAGCCGTGAACAGAACGAACTAACACAATCTCACATAGTGGTTTTGTGTAGTCATAAGGGAGTCCATGAAGGAGCTCCATGCCACTAACGGGCAGGCTAGAGAAGCCTTTAGACAAGTGCACTTGACAAAACAGAACGGACCAAACCAAACCCACATAACATGTAATTCATGAACTTGAAAGCAGATTGCTCAAATGGCAACAATTCGGAAACTTGTTTTTCATGAACATGCAAATTTTCTTTCGAAAAACCCTTTCATGTAGCAATTCACAAATCATCATCAAAATTCCATACACCACAACATGTAGCAATTTCTCAATCAATCAAAAATAGTAAAAGCAATATTTAATGAAGTAATTGAAATCATTTTACTCTCTTGATTCAAAAGAAAACATTTATGGCTCATTA